>NCQV01064121.1:0-10986 GCA_002740545.1 Lophocereus schottii
TATTATCTACGATGAAAACATTGAATCGAAGAATTCTTTAACATATTTGGACACCATACTAACTATTGCTTGACTTGTAACAAATCAAGGTTATAATATGTAAATAAAATGCATCAATCTTTGGAGATGGTTTAGTGGCAAGGTACATACATACGTATTTTATGTCTCTACAGTTAAGATTTGATTTTCTCTAATTGTGTGTACGTACATTTACCAACTTCTCCCCCCCCAAAATTAACAGAAGTCAGTACTACAAAAATGAAAATTTTAATTAACTGATTAATTTTAAAAACTTATCCCTTCTTGCACTAAAATTATAATTATATAAATTCAAATTCGTAGTTTTCATGGTCAATCGAAAAAATTCTTAATTTCCTTACATACATCAAATAGTATACTTATAGTATTGTTTGCACGAGATTTAATTTTTTATTTTTAGTTTTGAACACCATTGTGCACTTTATTTATAATATTAACACATGTTTATGTTAAATTTTTACTATTTAGATGTCCCGTGTAAAAGTATGGGCCCAGACTAGTATACCAAATGAGACGAAGTTGCCTACCTTCAATTTCCAAATAATCAATAATCATGTATACAACTTTCAAGCAGAAGTAGAGAAATCTAAATTAGCATCATAATAGATGCTATCGACAAAACATTGGAATTAGACTTAAGTAACAAAATTAGAATATATAAATGTAACACCCGATAATTAATTCGTGTCTAGTCATCTATTTTTTCTTTTTAAATTTCATATTAAATATATGATCACAATGTTGGCAAGAGTAGTGCGTGCGCAAAAATTCAGTTGTCACAAAAGATAGTTCAATTGGTTAATTTATATTGTTATGAATTTACTAAATGCATTTAAGCAAAGATAATTATACAAATGCATATGTTTACACGTAGATTCACATTTAACCTGAAAGTTAATCGATTTATTAATGATTAATAAAATAGGGAAAAATGAAAAAAAAAAGATGAAAGGAGAAAAATATATGGACTAAATGTTAGCCATTTGTACGGTTATAAATTTAAGCATGTGGACAAAAGTTTTCGCTAAATTTGAATTCAATCTAATAAGACAAAATTTAAAAAGCAACCAAAAAATGAAGGAAAAAAAAGAAATCGAAGAAGAGGAGGAGTTTTTTAGGCTATGTTTAGCAATGGATATGTTTTTTTTTTTAAAAAAAAACTCATCTCATCTCCTCCATTACTTACTCTTTTCACATCTTCCTCTGAAGTTCTTCCTTGGCTATCACGTTGCTGTCTTCCGGCTGCACCACATGCCACCCTTCCTTCTTTTCTCATCTGTTCCTCTCAAGGTAATAAGTTTAACCCCTTTTTCTTCAGGATTTAAATTGATTTTAAATATCAAATGCAATTAAATTCTTTAGGTAATTATATTTGAAATTGATTCATGTACACCCTTTGTGAAAGTGAAGTCATTAGAAGGCCTTTGATTACAAAAATATGTGAACCAATTGAGTGGAGATTAAACAATTGCATGATTAGGGCTGAATTTGGTGGAATCTTAGTCGATGGAGCAATTCAAATGATTCATGATTTGTAATTGTATTTTACAGGTAGGTTTGAAATGATAATACAAATCATGTTGAGTTAATTTAGGAATGTATACAAATAGCTTGAATGAGTAAATTATGCCTGAGGGAATTTGGATGAAGAATTGACTTCTTTTAAGTTTGGTTATGACTAGGCCAAGTAGAAAGGTCTTACTAATTGAGTGAGATGAGGATTATCTAGGACTAATAGCATAATAAAGTGGTAAATGAAGTGTGATATTATGGTTAGAGTTTGCTTAATTTATTGAAATAGGTCAATGAAAAAATGGAAGGTTCAAGTCGAACCTCACAAAGGGAACTTATAATTATAACCTACTGGTGCCCCAAAGACTTATAAGTTAAAAAAGGTGCATACTGTGCAAGAACATAACTTTAAAAGTATTTTATCATGAACAAAAAACCAATGTCGAAATTTTACGAAAAGAGAGTCCGTGGCTTCGAAGTAATTATTTTGTGTCTCCAGTGCATTTTTACTTATATGCTTTATTAAGGACAGTTGTTCAACTAAAATTGAAGTGCCATAATGTTATTATTGTATGCGTTACCATGGTGCTTTCTATGGTTAATTCGCTACATCATATCAGTTAACATTTTTGACTCAGATAGCACAGTAGTCACATTTCAAAGTTCTTATGTTGCATAGTTCGGCCACATGCAGAAGAATCAAAGTTCATATGTTACATAGTTCTGCCAGTAGGCAGAAAAATCAATGTTCATATGTTACATAGTTTCGCCAATAGGTAGAAAAATCAAAATTCATATGTTACATAGTTCTATCAACAAATAGAAGAATCAAAGTTCATATGTTATATAACTTTGCTAACAGGCAAGAGAATCAAAGTTCATATGTTGCATAGTTCTGCCAAGACGCAGAATACTCAAAGTTCATATGTCACATAGCTCTGCCTACAGACAGATAAATTGAAGTTCATATATTACATAGCTCTCCCAATAGGCAAAAGAATCAAAGTTCATATGCTACATGGTTCCACCCTCACGCCGATAAATCAAAGCTCATATGTTATATAACTTTGCTAATAGGTAGATAAATTAAAGTTCATATGTTACGGAGCCTTGCCAATAGGCGGATGAATCAAATTTCATAGCTTTGCTAATAGGCAGAGAATTCCAAGCTCATATGTCATATTACTTTTCCAGTAAGCAAAGGAACCAAGTTCATAAGTTATATGGATTTGTTAGTAGGCCGAGAAGCAAAGATAATACAACATGGAGATCTACTAGTCGACAAGGAAATCACAATTTACACTATAATTTACAGAAAGTTATGTCTTTTGACATAAAATCCCAAGTTCAAAGGCCTTATAGCTCTATCACAAGTTTACAAAAGTTGAATGTTATACTTTTCATGTTTTAGTTAATGGCTTACAATTCAGTGCATTTATTCTTATGCAAAGATCCATTACTGCATTTAGCTCATGATATGATGTCATCTTCTATGAATTTTAATAGTTATGTAATTCATACATTTTGCATATGATTACGTAAGCCTATCTTAAAAGAATAAGGTATTGGACTTTGATTTGTTTTTTCTATTTTTGTGTGCTTCATATCTTAGAAACAACAACCAAAAATACAACAAAGCTAGGCAATAGTGGCGACACATTGCTGTGGGCTTGACCTTATGTCGGCTAACTAAACTAAAGGCCTAAGGCCCTTGGCTCCTTTCTTCCAGTCTGATCATAGGGATATCTTTTTTCATATTTTGCCTAAAAAAACCTCTATCCAGAAGTAAAAATGTTGGACCCTTTATTTGACTCTTCTCTAGTAGCTCGTCCTAAAATATTAAATTAATTACTCCATTTTCTAAGATAGGACTTAATCAAAAAGGGGATTGTATATTAAGGGCCTAACTTTGATATATTTGATAATTTTAGCATTTGTTTTTGTCTTTTTTGCTAATGGATATTATGGTAATGTTCCCAATTATGAAGCCCCAGCCACTGACAAAGTTAGGGTAGGTTGCCTACAATTCACCTCTTGGGGTGCGGCCCTTCCCCGGACCCTGCGTGAACGCAGCATGCTTGTGCACCGGGCTGCCCACTACTTTTTTAAAAAATTTTTTGGTAAAATAAATAAAAAACAAACAAAATTATAAAATAATAATTATTTTGAGCAAAAACCATAGGTTTAGGAGTATAAAATTTTGTGATTTTTCGATTAAACAAATACCCTCTCACTTAAATTTTTGTCATCCTTGAGTAAAATAAGCTGAATTTACCAAAACCCAACTCACTTTCGCAAGAATCATGATTGCATTTAGTGTATTCAACAAGCCCTTTAAACCCCTCAGTTCCTCACAATGAAGGAGTAGGGGCTCTTAAGGGTTTTTAAAAGATATACCCATAAAATCTTGAAAAAGAGGGAAAAAACGAAAAAATTGAAAACAAAAACTGAAAAAATCTTTTCACAATGATACAAAGGGGAAGCAATGTATGTATCCTACCTAAATGCATAAGCCTTCTAACCTAGATATTAGCACGCATATAAACAAGGTATACATTCCAAGACTCTTAGTTCCCACTAATGATATTCAAACACCATCTTTCACCCCAAAAACTAGCACAACAATGTATCCATGGTAGTATGCGGTGTGCAAGTGCACAATCACCATAGGGGTTTGGGTAACTAGAGTTTGACTCAATCCCGTTTGATATAACACAAACTATTTTATTGACTCTCTGACGTGGAAAGTAAGCATTCCCAGAAGCTGTATTACCTTAATAGTTAGCACCCAGTAGGGCATGCCTTAAAGGGATACTTGTCATTCCTAACTCTATGACTTTTTTTTTCTGATTTTTTTTTCTATTCTTTTTCTTTTTTTGTGAATGCAAATTGAAAACAAAAATGAAAGCAACTATACAAAGATAAGTAGAAAAGTCAATGATAGAAGCATAAGATCATATGACAACAGTGATTTACATGGGAAGGATTAGACACATTGCTATAATTGAATGATGAGCTTTGAATTGGGGCATAGAATGTCACACCAAGGACTAGGGTTTTATCATGTAGCTCCGACCTATGTACAACCTAATGGTAAGTTACACGGGTTTAAGCTAGTCAAAGTAGTGCACATTCCCCAAAACAAAGTAAAGCACAAGAAAAGAATTAAAAAAACTATTTTTTGTATATTCGAATTTTTTAATAAGATAATAATAATAAATTTGCAAAGTGTCTCACCCTCACACTTAAATAATGCAATGTCTCTTTTGCATGCAAAAGTGCAAGAATAAAATTGCAAAAGTACAACAATGAAAAGTACAAAATCAAAAACAAAGAAAAGAAAATAAAAGAAAAAAAAATATATACACAGTAAGGTTTTATACAAAGGAATAATACTAGAAGTTGAATGCTAGATGCATCCACTCTAATCTCCACATCTTTACTCTTCACAAGGCATCATGCATTGTACTTCTCTCTCCTTTGCAAGTAGCTCCAGAAATGGATTCAACCTTATGAAGCCTAGAGTTCTCATAGGCCTCTGGTCTAATTTCTTCAAACTCACTCAACTATAACATCCTCTCGAGCCGCTTCTAAGTCAAGGTTCAAAGTCTTTATAACCTATGCAGACTATGTTAAAGTTCTACAGGTAGATAACAAGACTTACGAAAACAACCCTTAAAGTGTATATGCCTAAATGGATCTTAAAAGTTGTCTAATAAACCCATAGATCATCAATGGGCATATCTGGCCAATACTTGGGGTTCTACTAATAGTCTTTCTAGAATCTATTTGATTTGCTTATTAGGAACCTCTACCTAGCCACTGGGTTGGGGATGATAAGCATTGGCTAAACAATGATGATCGGGTACTTTTCCAACAATGCATCGAAAGAAGGATTGTCAAATGAGTTCCTTCGTCACTAGTGATAGCATATGCATGTAATACTTCGAGAGAATATTTTCCTTATGGAACTTGACAATGACTATAGCCTTTGTTGTCCTGGTCAGCATAGCCTTCACCCTTTGACACATAATATATAGCAAGGGGAATACACTTATTCTTAAAGGAAGTGAAAATGGTCCTATGAAATCAATCCCCTAAACATCAAAGATCTCAACATTAATGATCGAGTTAAGGAGCAGTATATCTCTCCTACTAATTTTCCCAAACTATTGACATTTGGGGTAGCTCTTACAGTACAAATAGGTATCCTTAAACAAGGTGGGCCAATACAAACCACACTGAAGGGCTTTGCAACTGTTTTCTTCCCACAAAAATGCCCCTATAAGATTGGTTGAAACAAAAAGAAATGATGCTTCTAACCTCATTGTTAGGATACAACTCCTAAAAATCTGATCATAGTAATATTTGAACAATTAAGGGTCATCCCTATAGAGAACTTCATCAAATAAAAGAATCGATCTTTATCATGCTTATTCCATCCCAAGGGTGTCTCACTAGTCACTAGGTAATTTGATAATATCAACATACCATGGTTCAATCAGAACTATAATTAGCTGTTCATAAGGGAAGCACTAAAAAGTAGGGGATTCACTCTCTTTTGGCACAATGATCTAAAATAGGTGGTCAACCACTAGATTCTTAGAACCTTTTCTATCTTAAGTTTCACAATCAAACTCCTACATGAGCAAAATCCACCTAACCAATCCTGGTTTTGCATCCTTCTTAGAGAAGAAATGCTTTAGTGCAGCATAACTAGTATAAACACTCAGATGAGAGTCAATTAAGTAGGGTCAGAAATTTTCGAAGCCGAACACAACTGCTAAAAACTCTTTTTCTGTCATAATGTAACTAAATTAGGCTCATTCAGAGTATGACTGGCATAATATATGACATGAGCGTTCCTATCTACATGTTATCCGAAGACAATCCCTACAATATAGTCAGAAGCATCACATGTCAGCTCAAACGGCTCTCTTTAGATTGGAGGGTGTAGGATAGGAGTAGAAGTTAGGGCTTCTTTAGCATATTAAACACATTTAAATACTCATCAAAGAAGTGAAAATGCACATTTTGACTAAAAGGTTGGTCAAAGACTTAGCAATTTTACTAAAATCCCGGATGAATCGTCTATAGAATCCTACAAGTCTTACAAATGACCTATTGTCTTTCATACAAGCCGGAGGGAGAAGATTAATAATCTATCAACTTCAGTCACATCATATGAAAATTACATGCCCTAAGATAATTCCCTTCTTTACTATAAAATGTCATCTTTCCCAGATATAAGTCAAATTCTTCTCCCTAAATCTTTGCAAAACTTTCATTGGATTTACCAAATAGTCATCTAACAAGGAACTGAATATAGAAAAAATCATTGAGGAACACCTCAATGCATTGCTCAATCATGTTAGAAAATACGGAAATCATGTAACAATAAAAGTGGCAGAAACATTACAAAAACCAAATGACATTCTCCTAAAGGCAAAAGTACCAAAGGGACAAGGGAAAGTGGTCATGTCTTAGTCCTCATGTGCTATAGAGATTTGGATGTAGCTAGAATACCCATCTAAAAAGCAATAATAACCATGTCTAGCTAAGCTCTCAAGCATTTAGTCTATAAAAGGCAAAGGGAAGTGGTATTTCCTAGTGGTTGCATTCAACTTCATATAGTCAATACAAACACGTTAACCAGATTGGACTCTAGTGCGAAATAACGCATTCTTGTCATTCTAAATAATGGTAATACTGGTATTCTTAGCAACAATTTGAACTGGGTTGACCCACTGGTTATCAGATTTGGGATAGATTATCCCATGCTTAAACCATTTATTGGCCTCTTTTTTGATGACTTCTTGCAAGGTTGGGTCTAGATGTCTTTGGTGGTCTCCATATGATTTAGCATTATGCTGAAAATGAGTTCTATGTTACACAATGGAGGAGCTAATACCTTTTATGTCATTGAAATCTACCATATTGCCACTTTATTTTCGTTAAGCACTTTCAAAAATTTACTCTCTTGGTGCTTATTCAGATCAGATGCAACAATCATAGGAAAAGACCTATTAGGATCCAAAAAGACATAGTTATGGCAATTAGACTAAGGTTTCAACTATAATGCCTGAATATGTGCAACAAAATTAGAGGAGTTAGAAGAATAAGGGGAGAGCGAATCTCATCACAAATATCACTTTTAAGCAAGCTATCAGCAAATAAGTCATCATAAGTATATACATCTAGCCAATTAACACGATAACTCTTAACAAAAATGGCAAGTTGTTTTTGCATATTAAAAATGTTCAAATCAACAATCATGTTTCAAAAAGACAACTTCTTCCCGTAATTAATCAAAGCATTCAAAGTAGTTAGGAAAGGCCGGTCAAGAATGATAGGTATTGGGGCCTCAAGGTTAGCAACATACTCAATTTCTAGAATAACAAAATCCAAAGGAAATACAAACTCAACCACACCCCTAAGAGTTTTAGTGAATCAGTTGGCCAACTAAAGGAGCATCCTAGTGGGTTTTAACTCCCTAAATCGAAGCCTCTCATGCATCGAGTATTGAAGCGAATTGACAATTGCCCCTAAATGCAATGGAGCTCTATGGACAGTTTGGTCCCTTACAACTATGGAGATGGTAGGGCAACCAAGGCCTTCATACTTGGCTAGGATACAGTGTGAGATAATGAGTCCCAATTTGCAGGCTAAGAATACCTTCTTTAAGGCATTGGTCGTTCTTTTAGTGGTGCACAACTCTTTCAAAAAGTTGGTATAGGGAAGGTATCTACTGGATAGGATACAAAAGGGGGATGTTGATTTTGACTTGAGATGAGGTCTGTTTAATCTTATCAACTTGGATGTCTAGTCCTTGTTCCTTAGCCTATTCAAAAAGGGTCTAATGGGTTTATAGATCTGCTCAATAGTCAAAGCTTAAGATGTATCACCTTCTTTCTTAGAGCCCACATGCTTCGTCTCCTTAGAGTCAACTAAGCTAGTAGGTCGGGAAGGCAAAGACTTAATTAGGGTGCCATCAGCAGCATCCCTAAAAGTAGAATCATTCTCAAAGGGAGATGGTGGAGATAGAGATAGAGAAAGTTGAATAGGTACATCTACAAGGTCATCCAAGCTATGATAAATTAAACGTCCTGACCTAAGTTAAGTTATTACATTAATCTTTTTCACATTTTCCAGGACTAGTGGATGTGTAGAGAATGGACCTATATTCGGCTTGGGCTTTGTTTAACTGGGAAACGTTCCTTTTTCCCTATTGACAGTGCCCAACTAAGAAAACTACTCTATTGTTATCCTCATTACCTTCTCTAAGCCATTTTACGATCTATCTAGATTGCTAAATCTTTTATCAATCTTATGATAGCCCAGAGGTAGTTGTGTGTGCAATTAGGGGAGGAGGCTACTTAGGCATCCCTTGGTAGCCTTGGTGGGGTTGGCTAGAGGTGTTTCTAGGAAACATTCTAATTTGTTTACTAGTACCACCTAAGTTCTAACCTTGAGTCCAAGAATTTGGGTGACCCCGCCACCTTAGATTAAAGATTAGCTAAAAAGGGTTATGTTTTGGCCTTTGGTAGGCCATGTTCACTTACTCAGTTCTAGTTGATAACTAGTGAGCATAGGAGGGGCAGGTACTCAAGGTATTGTATAAGGATTGATAGTGAGAGCATGTCATAAAAGCACTTTGAATAACTTGAGGTTGATGAATAGTTAACCCCTTTAACGTGTTCTCTACAACTGCAAACCTTGACCCTATGTAGCTCAAGTGTGACATTGCATGCATTACCCCCCTTACATTGGCGATTCTAAAACTCATGCCATCATCTTCAGTGATTTCCCACTATGTTGTCTTTTTAACTAAGTTCTCTAATACTTCCCAAGATGCAGTAATATTTTTTTAATAGGAATCCACCTTGACACGACGACTCTAGCATAGTTCTAGTCTGTTGATCCAAACCCTCATAAACATTTTAACAAAGACATCATTATTATAGACCATGGTGGGGACATTGGGCTAATAAGTTCTTGAATCTTTCCATGTGCCTCCAAAAAGGTTCCTTGCCAAGCTGAATAAACCAGTTAATTTCATTCCTTAATTTAATAGTTTTGCCATTAGAGAAATATTTTCATAAGAAGACTTTAACAAAATCGTTTCAACTAGAAATGGAGTTAGTAGGTGAACTTTACATCCATGTCTTTTCATTATCTTTCCATGTAAAGAAACAAATCCCAATTTAACCACATCAATTTGCAAATTATGGAAATGCATTACATTTTTCACACTTCTTCAAATTCACTTAGAAAAAAATAAACATCTTTAAGTCTAGTGAATATAGGAAGCATCTGAATGTAATACGGTTCCACTTTAAGGTTCACATTAGTACCTAATGCGGGCAAATTAAAGCATGAAGGTAAGGTTGAGCATGGAGGGTAAAAGATCTCATTCAAATCCCTTTCATTCCTATTTTGTCCAGCCATGTTTTAATGTTCAAGTTCAGGTTCAATCATGATGAGTCTTCTTCTTTTAAGCTCCTTGACTCAAAAAATCATGCAAGTCTTACACCCACAATTGTATTTTTGGACTTTGGCTTTTTGGGACACAAAAGGCAATTAAAGGGAAAAAAAATCCAAAATACAAGTAATCAACTAAAAAAGAAAAGAATCAAAAAGACTAATAAAAGAAACAAACAAAAATAGCAAAGCAAAAAGTGGTGAATTGAATAATCACCGTTGTCAGAAATGGCGCCAAAAATTGGTTGATATAAAAAGAGGCCGCAAGCACATGCTGTCGAACTTGTAGTATGATTTTTTGAATACGGATCTTCTCACAAAGATGATAACATCAAATTAACCACTTGATTAGCTAAACTATAATGTGTCTACTAAGAAAAAAATTAAGGAATAACTTATAAATTGACTCAAGAAGACTCGACACTAAGTAAACAAAATGAATAAACAAACGAACAACAATAGCAATAACAATAATAATAATATTATTCGGATAGAGCAAACCATATATCCTTTTCGCCACTTAAAAAAGTAACTTTATCTAACTTTGTCCAAGTGGCCTTTCACAAAAATTAAGTAATGATAAAAAGGGGGATCTAGAAAATGAAACTCTAATAGTAATTAATATGATGTTAAATAAAATTAAAGGCCAGCCCACAAGGTAAACACTGCAGGATGTCAGAGAAAGCAATGCAAATGAAAGAAAGGGACGTTGTGAACAAAAGAAAAGAAAAAAGAGTGAAATCAAAGAAAAAAAGTAAAATAAAATAAAACAAATCAAATTAAGCAAAAATTAGAAGAGCAGGGCACCGAAGGAAACTGAAATAAAGCAATAGTGCTCAAAAGAACAAAACCAGAGTATGGAAATGAAAAAACTAGAGTATTCAAAAGACAAAAAATTGGACCAAAATTTGTAAATTAATTCAACCAGTAGCCAAAATCTCAGCAAAAGCACGG
>NCQV01064125.1:0-31374 GCA_002740545.1 Lophocereus schottii
TGGTCACCTTGATTCCTCGGGTGATCTTGTATAGCCGAATGTAAGAACTTGTTCTTCAAGGCTTAACCACATGTTTGGCGAGACCTGTTGTTTGCTGATCTTGTGTCACTGAAGCTCGGAACCTGTTCCTAAGACTTGTTCTCAACCTTTAGCATCCAGGTTAATACGAATATCACAAACAACGGTGTAGGTCCTGTTTGGAGAGCTTGTTTAGAACAACATTACTTAGACAAATATATTACTCTTGGATTTGTTATCATCAAAACTAAATATAATTATGCAACATAAGGCCAATATGGTGCACTCATGAGTCTCTTTTTAAGCTCCTGGACTGCTTCCTCACATTGTTCTGTCCATTCATACTTAGTGACCTTCCTAGTCAAGTTCGTAAGTGGGGTGCAATCTTTGAGAAATTTTAAACAAATCTGCGATAGTACCCCGTTAAACCCAAGAAACTCCTCACTTCCATCGGGTTCTTAGGTCTGGGCTAGTGTGCCACGACCTCTATCTTTTGGGGGTCCACCGACACTCCCTCGTTGGATACTACGTGTCCCAAGAATGCTACATTCCTCAACCAGAACTCATGCTTCGATAATTTAGCGTACAACTCATTTCCCCTTAATAATTCCAGGGCTGTCCATAGATGGTTGGTATGCTCTTCTGGGGTCCTCGAGTAAATTAGGATGTCATTTATGAATACTACCAGGAATTGATCCGAGTAGGGTTTGAAGACACTATTCATAAGGTCCATGAACGCTGCCGGAGCGTTGGTGAGGCCAAAGGGCATCACCACAAACTGATATTATCCGTACCGGGTGAGGAAGGCAGCTTTGGATACATCCTCATCCCTGATTCGGAGTTGATGCTACCCGAACGAAGGTCTATTTTAGAAAAGGTCCCCGTGCCCCGTAACTGATCAAATAGGTCATCTATCCAGGGTAGGGGGTAGCAGTTTTTGACCGTTATTTTGTTTAGCTCCCGTTAGTCTATACACAGTCTTACGGCTCCATCCATCTTTTTCACAAACAAAACCGGGGTTCCCTACGGGGATTTACTAGGTCGAATATACCCCTTCTCCAAGAGTTCCTCCAGCTGTGCCTTTAATTCTTTAAATTCTGTCGGTACCATCCGACAAGGTTCCCTAGAGATAGGTGTGGCTCCAGGGATTAGGTCGATGCAAAACTCCACCTCTCTAAGAGGTGGCATGCTGGAGATTTCATCGAAAAACACATCTGGAAATTCCCTTACCACGAGAATGTCCTCCAGGGAGGATTCTACATCCTCGGTTTTCAATATGTGACACAGAAATCCCTCACATCCTTTGCCTAACAACTTGTGACCTTTCATTACCGACACCAATTTTACTCCCATTCTGGGTCTCTGGCCCCTATGCACTACCTTTAGGGTGATTTTTCGTCTTGGGCAGTCTATCTGAGCCTGATACTTAACTAACCAGTCCATCCCCAAGATAACCCCAAAGTCAGTTAGCTCAAACCTATATAGGTCTGCTAGGAATTTACATTCGTACATTCACATAGTGCAACCCTCGTATAGCTCCTCATACATTACAGTCTTCCCATCAGGGAGAATCACAGATAGCAATGCAGATTTACGGGTGGAGATTAGTCCTAAGGTCTCAACCAGCTTAACAGAAATAAATGAGTACATGGCACCCGAATCAAACAAAACATCTACTAGCTGAGTTAGGAGAGAGATCATACCCGTCATAATATTAGGAGCATCCTCTGCTTCCCCCTTCCACATCACATAGACTCTATCCCTATTGTTCCAGGGCAGTTGGTTGGGAGGTCGCGCTTAAGCTTGCTGAGGTGCCCGGTTCTACTAGTTGAGGTTAGCCGCCTGCCCTCCCCTCTTCTGATATGGTTGTTACGGTCGTTGCTCTTACCCTTGACCTTGGCCTTGCCCTTGTCGAGTAGGAGGTAGAGGAAGTGGCCAGTCCTAAACCTGATGCTGATGGCTTTCTCAACGAAAGCACCTCTTCACCAAGCGACATTCTCTAGCATAGTGACCCGATTTCCCACACACGTTACAGGTTGCCTTAGGCCGTGCAATCGTGTGCTGGCTTTCCCGATTAATACTGCTCGAGTACTAATTTTCGGCCGGCCGACGATATTTCTTTTGCGGATGGAAGTTATCCCGGTTATCCTCTTTCCTCTTAGTTCCCCGCAGCTCATTGAAATAGTTATTCTATTCTTTCATCGTTTGTTCTATGTTGACTGCAGTATCGTATAATTCAACGTAAGAGGCGTATTGTCATACTGACATCCTCTCTTTGATGGTGGGGTTTAGCACGACCTCGAACCGATTCATCTTCAGCCTTTCGTCAGCTGCAAAGGCTGGGACAAATCGTGAGAGCTCTATAAATTTGGAGGCGTACTCGAGTATGCTCATGTCCCCCTACTGCAGTTGTATGAACTCGCCCTCCTTGGTCTTTCGGAGAGAGATAGGGTAGAAATGGTCCTTGATCATTTCCTTGAACTTGTTCCAATCAAATCTGGGTTCGTATTGTCTCTCCCTTATTGTGGCCCACCATAAGTCAGCCTTGTCCTTCAAATAGAACACGGTGAAACCCATCTTTCACTCCTCAGGGCATTGGAGTGTGTCGAACAGCTTCTTCATGCCCCTAATCCAGTTCTTAAAAGTCTTAGGGTCGGGAGTGCCATCGTAGCTGGGTGGGTGATGGCTCACGAATCCTTTAAACATATAGGAGTTATTCTCCTCGACCCTTTTCTCCTGAGCCTCCATTAGCCTCTACAGCTGCTCGTTCTGGAGTCACAGTTGCTCCCCTTATTTCTGTAGCATCTCCAGCAGCAACAAGTTGGTGAGTTCAGCTCCAGTGAACGGGTTAGTGTTGTCCACCTGGCTGCGAGACCCATTCCCATTCCTAGGATGCAGGGCCTCTAGCCATTCCCGGAGGGTCGACATGTTAACCTCCTGATTCCCAGGGACTCTTATAGCATGGTGAGATCCGGTTTGGATTCATTGTTGTTCCCGCCATCCTATTTGGGAAATAAATTGAGTTTAGTTCCCTTCTTAATAGTTCATCTCTTACTTACTACTGGGGTTCAATAACACAGTACATACTTGAGCATCAGACATCATTTGACATGTGTTTGATTTCGGCATTTCACCACATCCATATAGTACAATCACTACATCATATACTCATGCATTTCACATTATGCAGGTGTCATGTTCACATAATTCACATCTTTCACAACAGAAAACGTTGATATTCAGATAATTCGGGGAGATTTTATTGCTTATAAAACAATTC
The DNA here is from genome assembly GCA_002740545.1 of Lophocereus schottii. Lineage (NCBI taxonomy): Eukaryota > Viridiplantae > Streptophyta > Magnoliopsida > Caryophyllales > Cactaceae > Lophocereus > Lophocereus schottii. Next base: position 3,299 of record NCQV01064125.1, read on the forward strand.
CACTATCATAAGTGTTCCAGGCTAGTACTTTTCATTACATCATAGTTTATAAATTTATTAGCTACAGTGGTTTAATCATAATATCAGAAAGGTAACTAACAATACTACCTTAGCGAAAAATAAGATAAAGCTAGCTTCCTACATGCTATGAATTTCTACTGGTCGGGGGCGTCAAGTGGACAGGTACCCCTACACATCCGGCCACATCTGCCCCGCTTCCAGCGGGTCATACCGGTCACCAAATCGCCTCTTCTCTTCGTAGAATCAGAGTCTATCTCAGCTCCCACGATTTTAGGTCCTTCGGTTAATGAACTCCCTTCTTTCCTCCACATGGTCTCCCCCAAGACTCTCTCTCTCAATCTGCTCTGTCTCGCACTCACTCGAGTCTCACTTGAGGTCTTTATTTCCCATCAGTTATCCCTCACTCACCTCGGAATCTTCCTCAGGGTCTTCCTCAGGATCTTCCTTCTCCATTGGTTCCCCCTCACTCAGGTCCTCCTCGGGGTCTTTCTCCTCCATAGGTTCCCTCTCACCAAGGTCTTCCTCAGGGTTCTCATTGGGGTCCTCCTCTTCCATGAGTTCCCTCCCAATAGGGTCTCCCTCAAGGTCTGCCTCCTCTGCTGGTCCTGCCTTAGTAGGGTTATCTCCTTCTTGCTTAGAGCCTCCCTCCTCATCTATAAGCTCGTCTCCTAGGGATGGGACATCCTTCTCACTAGCTGTGGGAATACGCTCTAGGTCGTGGGGTCCCTCCAGCCTCAAGTAGTTTATTAGATCGACTACACCTATTCCCATGGGTTCCCAGTCACACCAACAACACCTCCCCCATGGGCAGGAATCACGAGCCCGGGGTTGCAGCTTATCAACTCGATAGCACCACTTAGGGTCCCTCTTCAGGGTCAGTAATAGAAAAACCACTCAGTCATTCTCAATCCCTGGGCAGCTATTGGGCCTATCCTCCAGATATCTAGTTAACACCCACCTCATATGTCGTATGTGGTCCCACATATTCTAGCCCGGCTTGTTGGCTAGCTGGTCATGTTGACAAAGACTTCCTACACAACCACAGTGTTGGGTACCCTCCATTCCTATACAAAGTAAGTACACATAAGATATGCATCTAGACCATTATCATACATTCATTTAACACTAAATACAAATATATGCAGCCCCTGCCCCATGCTACACTTACTCTCCGAACGATCCTTAAGTCTACCAGTGTTAGCTTTTTAGCTCTTTACAGTCTTTCAGGTAAGCCTTTAGGTCAATTAACCTGAGCTCTGATGCCACTTTGTAACACCCCGAAACTCTAATTTCATTTCTCATTTACTAACCGTCAACCTACGTGGCAGCAGAACCTAATTGGGGTGTTATCGCTGTATTTTTTTCTTAGAAACACCAGGCTGGATGTCGAAATCACAATTATTAAAATAAACTTTATAATACTTTAATCTACACATTATTCAAATACTAGTGACATCTACTAAATCAAAGCCATTATTCATGGTGAACTTTGTCTTAACAACTAAACTTCCATCTTCTTTGACTCATGCGTTCGGGCCTTGCTCTACTTTCAGTTCCCCAGTCCCATGCCCAACTAAATCACCTGAAAACAAAACATTTTATAAAAGTGAGATAAACTCAGTAAACAACCACCCCTAATAGTCAATTACGCACACAAATTCATTTTGAAAACATTTTAATGGGCTAGGGAAAAAAGCAAGACTCACAAGACACATTTCTTATTAACATAGCCTTCCATGGTTATCAGCTCGCAGAGATGTAAATTCATAATTTATGATCCACACATAACAGTCAGATTTTAGGTAAGCAATCCCACTGGGTCTCATGGCCTGTGTTTCATTTCAATGCAGCCGCTTGTTCCTGGCCTACCCATACTCAAGCGATTACCCCTTAACCCTTTCCTAGTCTACCATCAACAAGGATGGTTACCGCTAACCTGGCCTACGTCTTAGCAGAGCACGTGGCCGCTCACATGCATACACTAGTTTTCCGGGAAAGGCTAATGGCCTTCAATTAACAGTCAAATTAAATCTCACCCAACTCAGCCTTTCTAGTTATTGATTTTATTTCCCCTTATTAGAGATCAACTTAGCATAACAAGTTCATTCAATCTCAGCCACTTCCCCCAATGACAACGCCACAGGAGTAAAGTAGAAATTTCCAACAAAACATGACAAGGTCTGGTATATCACATCTAGAAATGGCAATGGGGCGGGTACGTGACGGGTGGTGTTGTACCCTTACCCATACCCATTTTCAAAATCTGTACCCATATCCTCACCCATGCCCATTAGGTATTGGAAAACTATACCCATACCCATGCCCATACCCACCGAGTTTTTGCGGCTTTGCGGGTTTTATTCTGGTTTATATAAAAAATAAAAATTAATACTCATATTAAACCCATATTTGAATTCGATATCAATGAATTCGACAAATCATTAATACATTATTGTTGAATAACTACAAAACATCCCTTGCCATAATTTTTGGTAACAAGCCACATAAGGGGCATAAGCTACGCAATCAACCAGCAAGATATGCAAATTTGTTCAAGTACAAACCATAAGTCTACAAGATGCAATTTACAACCTATTCACAAATACAATAACTCACTGGCCACCTTAGAACATACAACAAAGTTTTACAACTCACCAACTCCTACAACATAGTTTTACACTTAAAACCAAATAACATTATATCGATTAACTTGATGCCAACTTCAACATCTTCTCAACGCGCTTCTAATCCAAAATCACACTCCGATTCCTATAAAAAAAATCAATGAAAGATCATCACCTCATAATATAATTAAATATCAAACACTACAAGTTTGAATTAAAAAATGAATTTTTTATCAGATCAATAATTTCACTTGTAACTCCTCCGTCTGAGTCAGAATCATCAAAGATAGTAGCAATAGCATAGGCACTCTCCAACTTAGTGACTACCAAAAATGAAGAAAATGTTACCAAACCAAATCATTACAAGTTGAAACTAGCAATATGCAAATTAAACATATGAAGCTAGCAAGGAAATACATATTACCTTTCGTGCCTCCAATCATCCAGTTTTGCAAGCACATTAATGCTTCCACGGTTTTCGCATGCAACCTTGAGCGATGTGGACCAATAACCCGACCACCCATACTGAATGCACTTTCAGAATCCAAAGTAGAAACCGAAATAGCTAGTATATCTCTAGCGATCATCCTTAATGTTGGATATTTGAAATCTTTTTTTCAAAAATTCAATATATCAAAGTGGGCAAGATCAGGCATAACATCTTCTTGCAAATAGTGATCTAGCTCTGATCTCAGGTTTATCTTTCTTTTTTTGCTTTTCTTGTGCACTGCAAATCTATCTTGGCGATCTTCCTCCAAAGGCATACTTTGGGACAAAGAAGGATCGCTAGAGGGAGTTCCAAAAGTGGGGTTTTCAACCTCGGGAACTCTAGATTTCCTATCTATGTACTCCACCAAGAGATCATATAACAAGGATGACACCCTTTCAATTTCTCTACTCNCCTCACCCTTGTAAATCTCATTGAAATAAAAGTCCACACAATCCATCTAGTTCCTGGGATCAAGAATGGAAGCAATAGCCAACAATCCATTCATTTCACTCCAATATTTATCAAATTTATTATTCATTTTAAATGCCATGTCACGAATAACCTCAACATCTGAGTACAACCAACTTTGCAAGTTCAACTTAATTTCACAAATAAGCCTAAACACCAGCTTGGCTGTAGGGAAATTTCTCCTAGAAAACAACAAAGTAACATCATAGAATATCCTCAACTTCTCATAAACAAGCTCAGCAACCTGCCAATCATGGGCACTAGGCAAGGAAAAATTGAACTTGGCATTCACACGTTTCAACCTTTCAAAATTTGCTTTATAAGGCAAAGCAGATTGAAGCATTAAATAAGTTGAGTTTTACCTAGTCTTACAATCAAGATGAATTTTTTTTGTGGAACTAATTTTCAAATATCGAGCCGAATCCTCAAATTTCTCAAATCTCTTTGGAGTTGCGACCCAAAATGCAACACATTCACGAATCGTCTCTATTCCCTTGCCAATCACATCAAACCCATCTTTCACAATCAAATTTAGAATGTGAGCACTACACCGCATATGCAAAAATTTACCAGCAAGAATGAGAGAGCTAGAATCAAACTTGCCAAGCAACATATCCATCATCAAATCATTTGTTGTACAATTGTCGACAACAATAGAAGAAATTTTGGTTTCCAAGTTATATTGAAACAAACACTGATCGATAAGAACATTAGCAAGAGCATTACTTGTATGTGGATGTGGCACATGGAGGAACCTATACAACATTATTAAAACACTATGTAAAACATATTGAAATAGACAAATAGAAACGTAACTTATGTGTGAAATAAATTAAAATAAACGGATGAAGACATTTTTACCTCAAAGTTCAGTTACGAAGAATCCATTCGTCATCCACAAAGTGAGCTGTCACGGCCATATCACCCTTCTGATTAGAAGCAGTCCACATATCAGTGGTCACTGCAATCCTACCTTGATTAACCTCTAATAGCTTTCTCAAACTTGACTTTCCATTCTCAAACATTGTCAAAATATCACTTCTCAATGTGTTTCTTGATATTATTTGAAAATCAGGATTCAAGCCACTCACAAAACGCCTAAATCCAAGGTGATCAACCCTAGAGAGAGGGTATTTATGCATCACAATCATTTTAGCTAACTCTTGCCTTGAATTTTCTTGGTTAAAGGTATGATTTTCTAACTTCTTCTCCCCATTACTTTTAGTCCTAAATCGAAGTGTTTGTTGCCCACCAACCCGCAAATGCCTCTTTGCACAAAATCTAAGAAGATGATCACTTAGATGCTTAGTTCCGTTTGAGGCTTTAGCTGACAGTTTTTGCTTACAGTGTGTGCAAACAGCCTTTCTTTCACCATTTTTTTCTTCAAGTTCAAATTCTTGCCAGACCCAAGAGGTTCTTTTTTTACCTTTATTTCCAGCAGCAATAGAAGGATCAATTCCACCAACTTCATCAGGTTCTATCTCTACAAATGTGGGTGAATGTGAATGCGATTGGGGACGAGGAGGACGTTGTGCAAAGTGTGGTGGTGGAGAAGGGCTAGGACCTGAAGCAAGATTGGGAGAGTTCGGAGAGCCTATGGTTTTAGATTCATTTCCACTTTCCATTACAATTTACAACTGCAAGTCTGCGAGTAACAGAACAAATTCATCTCAGAAAAACAATCCATGAGACCATGACCTATCTGTTCGGACATCATATTCACTAAACAAAAACATATATATACACGAATTCACCAATAGTAGACAAAATTACAGATCTAACTTAGACGAGAGGAGAGGAGAAGAACAAAATTCATCTCCGCGGGCGCAGATAGACCTCAGGTGGCCGGCAAAGACGAGAGGAGAAGAACAAGAAGCATACCTCAGCCTCAGGCAAGCGGGAGCTGCTGATAGACGACGACGCTGACGGACACAAGAACATAGAGAAGAAAACCGGGCGCTCAGCCGCTGACAGCCGTCGATTTCGACAAGATGGCGAGACAACAGCCTCCGGCCAACGGGAGATTGAAGTCTGGAGGATAGAGATTAGAGATTAGAGAAGAAAGAGAGAGAGGGATAGCAGCATCGTGCTGTCATGGGTCTCTGGCCTCTGGGCTCTAGGCTCTGGGTAGTGTCACTGCGGGAGAGAGACAGAGGCAGAAAAGTGAGAAGTGAGAAGTGAGAAGTGAGAAGTGAGATTGTGAGAACTGAAAACCTAAATGCTCAGTCGCCTCCCTCGCCTGCTACTCTACGTTTTAAGCAAATTTAAGTTTGGTCTTTTTTTCCTTAAATTTTCCAAAGAAACAGGTACAGGGAGGGTTAGGGTACGGGGCGGGTGAAGCCTATATCCGTACCCGTACCCGTACCTGTATCCACTTACCCCAAACCCGCCCCACACCCATTTAAAACCCATTTTCGTCACCCATTTGGGTTATAAATGGGGCGGGTTTTTCAGGTTGTAAATGGGTGCGGGTTTGGTTGCCATCCCTAATCAAATTACACAGGTTCTGCTATGCCATTACGTTCGATTAACCCATACTATCATTCCTTTAAATCAGCAAACAGGATAGTTCTTACCATGTTCATCGCACACACAGTTACAAACAACGCGGGAAAGGGTTAGGGCATAATTGTTACCTGGGTACCGTACAAGTTATTAGCTCAGCTATTATTCTGACCTAGGCCAACACATAGCCCACGCTTAGTCTAAACTCAAATGAACTACCCCTTGGTCCCTTTCTTACTTCCAAAAGTTTATAAAATTTTACCCATGCTTTTAGGGCCCCCAATTTAGGCCTGAACGAGGGTCCAGACTCGGCCAGAACCTAGCCCCCCATCCAGAGGCCATAGCTTGTGGTCCCGATGTCTAATTTAAGAGTCCTAGCACAATCCAGACACTTTGATCGTCCTCTACCCCTGTCACGTTTAGGGTTTTGCCCAGTTCCATCCAGAACTAGGTCTTTTTCTCACTTATTTTAGCGGTGTCACTCACTGTCCTGGTCTGGACAGTCCATGGTAAACTGCTAATAACTTAGGCCACGCTGCCCCAATCCGCCCAATTCCACAACAAGGTCATGAGACCCATCCCAAGGCATCCACCATAAAACGCTGATGATTTTTGGCTAATCGACCCACCTTGGGTGAATTTTCAAAGTGGCCGTGGCTGCAGCCCATTTTCCAGCCCAGCAGACCCAGTCCAGATTTCCTAACCCGAATTCCTAGCCCCATAATGTTTACACCTGACATCCAAAATGCAAGTTCTTGCCCATTCCAGAAAGAGCACTTTGTCCTATACAACTTTTGTGTTTTGGGTTTTTGCTTATTCTCTCAGTATCTAGGTCGAAAACCCTAAAACATGCAAACTGTCCTTGACTATCTTGGTCTGGACAGTCTCCCATAAACACGCCATAACGTCTTCGATACACTTCGAAATCCATTGATTCAAAAGGCGTAGCATAGAGGAAACCTTGGCCCATGTACGCTCACATTTTCATGAATTTTAGAGGTGATTAGATCAACAAGAATAAATTTTTAAAGATGCATAATTTCCAGTCCTTACCAAGTAACATGTTTTTATCAATATTCAACCTAGGTTCCGCTCCTTTCGCCTCCATAATCACGTCATGCGACAACCCCCTGTGAATCCAACAACCCTTCCCCCTCACCCAAGTCACCTAAGTCAAGGGAAAAAACTATGATTTGATAACAAGAATACAAATAAACGTTGCACACTCACCTTAATGTAAATTCGGTAAGGAAGCGATTTGATTGTCGATCCCTTTATGCGTCAAATCTGAAAACAATTACAAAATGAATAAAGTTTAATGCTTTCCACTCAAAATTCACATAAACCATGATGTTTGTTTTTTTTTAAAAAAAAAACCACAAAGGGTTTAGGATACCCAAGCATGAGGCGCATGGGATGCACCCCACTTACCACCAAGGGAGTGGAGGCATGGGCGGTCGGCAGTGATCTGGTGGTGGCCGGCGAGGCGTGCCTGTGAGAGAGAGGGGGGAGAGAGAGAGAAGTGAGTGAGAGAGAGAGAGAGTAACGGCATAGGAGAGAGAGCATGAGAGGATGAGAGAGAATGAGAGGAAGAGAGAAAGAGATGATTAGAGAGGGGGGATTTAGGGTTTAGGGGCCGGTTGGCCAAGGGGAAATTTAGGGTTTTGAGGGGGGGCTAGTTCGCCAAGGGAAAAGAAAAGGAAAAAAAAAAGAAAGAGAAAAAAAAAGAAAAGGAAAGGAAGAAAATGGAAAAAGGAAAGAAAATAAATCATATTCTAGGGTTGATTTGAGTGACTTTGGGAGGAAAAATTTTAAATTTCAAAATAAAATAGGTAGGAGGGAAAATAATTGAAAAGGGTAAATTATTGAATTATGAAGCACAACCCGTAAGTATTTAAATCGAGGAAAAGAAAATATTCCGAATAAAATAAATAAATAAATATTTTAGAAAAATTTAAAAGACACAATTTGTAGTGAAAGAGGTTTAGAACGACTTGGATTATGAGGGTTGGTCCACTTCACAAGTTGTCCCAATTTGATTTTTCGGAGTTTTACATTGGCTTAAGAGTCATTCGTTTGTTAGAATGTCTAAAGCAACGTCTTGATTACTTAAATAAGTAACATGAATGTTTAATAATCCCTTAACTATTTTCAGAAGTTGTTTAAATGGGCTATCGAGTTAGAAATAACCTAAAGTACAGATGGAAATGTTTGCATTGTGGACTACTGTGATACGGTAAGCTTCCTAAGTCTTGTGGTTAACAAGCTTTCTAAGTCTTGTGCTTTTAAGCGAATTTTTAGTTATGCGTAGGTTGCAAATTAGTGACCTCTTAATGAGTTTTAATATTCCTTTCCTTGAAAAGTGAATGCTTACTCAGTCATTGACTCGTTTACAAGCATAGTTTATCAAAATGAGTGGTTACATGCTTGTTATAAGTCGATTTGAGTTTCTTAAGGCATTTTGGCCTTCTTGAAAATGGAAATGGCATTGTTGTGATACAATGGGAACTTCTATGCAAAACATGTTGAAAATGAGATGCACCCAAAATGTTTTGGGCTAAAAGGATAGTGCCAGTGAATTTCTGGGGAGCAGACCCAGAAGTGAGAACCCTAGACAACCCTGACGAGGGTAAGATATAAGTTTAGGTAGCAGAGCCAGAATATAGGAACCCTAACTCTTTGGAAGTAAACCCAGAAGTGGGAACCCTATAAGACCCTGACAAGGGTAAATGGCTGCTGAACATGAAATGCCTGGGCATTACTATGAAATATGAGTGACGATCTCACTTGAGCGAGCACAAATATGAGAATCCGATGCCCTATGAAATGATTTCATACTTGTTTGTGATGTAAACTCCTCATTTGAGGACTATGCTATTGCAAAGATTTTAAAAGTGCATGTACTCTTGAAAAGAGCTTTTATTGAATTCCGAAGGAGTTTCTAATGAGTAATGACTATTTTTTAAATGCTTACTTTGGTTTAAGTGATGAGCTTTGCCTTTTATGTGTTAATCCCATTTTTTTACTAAAAGGACCCCAGTAGGTAATTGTAATTGAACTCCTAGATGATAAATGCTTATGTGTAAATTCAATGCTCTACTACTCTCAATCCTTGGATTGCTACATTAGTCAGTTTGTAATTGAGTCTAGCATACCTACCATGTGATGTTAAGCTAGTGTAACAAGTGGTTGTCACTATTGAGGTACAAAAGTCATAGTTAGACAGGTTGACATCTCTTGTGCGTGAAGTAGAAGGGGGGTAGGGATACCTATTAAATCTTAGAGGTTATTAAAGCAATGACGAATATGGGGGACCTTATATGATTATTATGTGATATTAAATATCAAAATCGGTGCGATTGCTACTTAAAAGTATTATGTGCAACTGTTTTGTTTTCTTGGCGTTTGGAATCATTCACTCAGCATGTGGTACCTCATCACCTCTATTGTTCCCTTTTCCTCAGGTTCTTGAAATGACAGGTAGAAGTCGGTTAGCGTAAGGATTCTTCCTTTTTAGTGTATAAAAAGAGATTATATGTTTTTACATGTGAGTTTATGAGTTTAATGATACAGTGTGATGCCTTTTTAAATTCTTAAATATATGTAAGTTAATTGCTATAATTCATACAATCGTATTGAATATGAGTCACTCTGAATGGCCATGCAAGCCATCTATCTAAATAGTCGGTTGTTTTGTGTAGTTGAAGTTATATTGTGGGATGTAAACCCTAATGCTCCGAATGTGTAATCCGTTGAGCTGTATCCTTTTATTTCTTTCTTTCAATGAGCTATATACTTGGTGTACTCTGAATGTTTAGACTGTAGAGTTGGGATCCCCGGTGTGTAGACGTTGAGCTTGTGGACATGTATTTTATGCCTTTATTTACTGTAGGGACCTAATTCAAGGCTTTAAGCTAGGGCTATGCTTAATTTTTAGGTGAAACTCTGTCCATTTCATTCCAGAATTTGGAAAATCGCTAACATCACTTGCCCTAGGGGGTAGCGGCATTTTAGATGGTATCTGAGCAAGGTCCTACGACCACGAGCCATAACCTGAGTCTTGTATTTCATATAATCGTCTAGGAACGTCTTTGTGATGATGCGGCATATGTCCTGCTTTTGCGCATAAATGCATTTTTGTATGATCATTGGTGTGTTTGACTAATTTTATGTGACTTGACTAAGCCGATTGATTGAATATGTGAGCTATTTGCCAGAGTATGGGCTAAATGACTTGTATTGTCATGAATAGGCTAAGTGTTAGCTCAATCAGTGATTGTTTTTGTGCATGCACCATTGATGATTTCATTAAAAGTTTAAAGCACACTTGGTTTTAAACTCAAAGGGTTGGAAATGTGTTAGCCCAAGCCCATTTCTTACCCTTACATATGATTCATTCCTCGAGCCCTATAATGCAGTAAGCAGACATACACAAGCAGGCAGAAAAAAGGATAGGAATCGTTAAACTATTCTCCATTTTTCAGAACACGAAGATTTTGGAGTGTTGAGTTCTTTTCTAATGATTGAATTCGATTTGCTCTCGTATTTGAAACTTGCATCTATTCTAAGCAAATCCATGGGTTAAATTCATGCATATGTGTCCTTGTATGTGAGTGAATGTTGTTTATGAATGTATATATGTCGAGATATGTACCTCACTAGACTTGCTAATAATGAACCACTAGGGAAGTGACTAACTACTACTATCTCTGTTTGAAAGGCATGCTATTGTGCTTTCCTTTTTGGGAATTTTGAATTAACCAAAGGGATTAAGCGAGACTTTCTTATGAATACGTGCAAATTTGAGTAATAATGGTGCGTCGCTCTTACTTGTTGTATAAGTGTATTCCCCTTCATCCTGTATGACTGTGGTCATTGCTTGTACATTGTCGTTACTATTTCAAGCATAATTGGGGGCTTAGTGTTGTTGCATATTAACTTTGTGCCTTTCATTATGCAACTACAATTGACTCGATCATGTGAAATAATTTCTATCAGGTGGACTGATATTCTTATTGAGGGATTGGTAGCATCCTGGTTGTACCCGCCCTAGTACACCAAAAATGAAGACGGGGGAAGAACCTGATAGACTTTGGAATTGTTACATTGTGTACGTCACCTAGTAGGTAAGTTATCCACATATTACTGGTGCTTTCGTAGTACCAATGTAAATTTTATAAGCCAGAACTTTCTACCGGCAAACTTTCCCTTCTGTACTGTAAATCCTTAAAGCCTCCACAACCCCTGATAGGACATACATGTGTTATGGACCACCTAGGCTTACCCATAAGGCCGTTAACACTGAAACCTTAGCTTCGGTACCCTACCATTGTCTTACCTCTACAGTTATTTCATATAGCAAAATTAGCAGCCAGTCACCCCATGAAAGGGCAAAGTCATTATTGGCGATAAGCCTCTAATCATTCTGAAAAAGTTACAAAGCTTGCCTTTTACCATAGGTTGCCACCTATGGTTTGCAATTGCATATAGATGTTTAAACATCCCCTTATGTAATGATGTGGTGACTTTGCCTGTACAGTTGTTTCATTTAGCAAAATTAGCAGCCAGTCACCCCATGGAAGGCAAAGTTATTAATGGCGACTAGCCTCTAACCGTCCTGAAAAAGCTATAAAGCTTGCCTTTTACCATAGGTTGCCACCTATGGTTTGCAATTGCATATGGATGTCTAAACAACCCCTCATGTAATGATGTGGTGACTTAATGTACTTTAAAAAGCATGTGGGAGCTTATATGGCCATTTAGAGTTGTTAGGAAATGCTCATTGATATGTTCGTCATTTAATTGCTAAGTAAATGAACTCTTGATGTTACCTTAGTTTGGTATACGGTTGAGCTCGTTGAAGTGGTTGACTTATATGGATGCTTGCGTAGGAAGGATGTTGAGTCACTATTTGTACTGTATGCCTCCTATTCCCTTAAGTTATAGCCTTAGTGACTGTTTGTATTTTTGTATAATTCTATGATCTTGTGGCTTTACGAGCTTGCATTCGCATATTCTTTCCCTTGTGTTATATACTTGATCAGATGACATACTAGTGTGCCTATGCCTATAATGCATTCTTGACTTGTAGGCTTATGAATAAATGTGTGTAAAATAACCTTTGGCATGACCCAATTGAACACTTTGGAACAATATGACTAGGTCATCTTGCACTGTGTTTTGCGCTATAAGTGTCATATACTTCATGATAATTTTCAAAGGAGATTCTAGAGTTGTGCTATAATAGCCATTATACTTGCTATCATTACTATTTTACTATGTCATGGTTATTGTGTATAGCCTTACCTCCATTCTTGGCGCCCTGTGATTAGGATATCATGCCATCATTTTGCATATTACCTCTACTACTCTAGACCAAGGATCAACATTTACATGTTTTTGTTCTTGCTTACACATATTTTGAGCAAAATGCAAAAACACTTGGTGTACTTATAATCATATTGAAGCTATCTAAGCAATTGATCTATGGAATATGATTGTCGACGTGAATAATTGAAGTGCATGGCATGATGTAACCTACTTGTGTTGGGGTATGTAATTTTGAAAATCTAGTTGGGACACAAAGGGACCTAGATTTAAGTCTATGAGCATGACATCATATTTGCATATTTCCATGCTTCAGAAATTACCAGTTCTAAAAGAAGACTCCAAGGTAGAACATTATGTTAGCTAGGATATAATTATGTCACTAGATGCATGAATTTGGTATTAAACTTAGCTTCATTAAGGAAACACTTCTCTGCCTCCCTTAGTCAACTACTATGCCAGAAATGCACTGAAATTCCTCGTACCTTTATTACCGTTAGACATGCATTTCTGCTATACAATATTACCTGAGTTGCTCCCTTGCTCATCAATGATAGCTCCACATACTAGCCGAACATAGCTGCTTGTCACGTACCTACTGAAAGGGTGCTTATTACTTGTTGTTCTTGGCTTCGGGGTACTAAGTTGTTGCTCATATGTGATGTCATTACAGCGTTGAATGTCATTTGAGGTTTGTTGTGATTGATGCAATGCTATGTGAGACTATGTGATGTGATGTTCTTACCAAGCTACCGTAATATGAAAGCTGTTATTGATTGATTTAATTCTAAAGTAATTCGTCTACTTCATGCTTTCAAATGAACATGAGTCAGTTGACTACCTTGACATGGTCTTAATCTTTTTTGGTTGAGTTTTCATCCATGAACGCCTTAGGTACTAAGTCTTATCGAAGTGTTTATGCAAAGTTCTTGGCCGCTTTATCGGTATTACTCAAAATTAGATTCAAAGTTCTTTTTCGTTTTAAAATAAGTCCACTATGGTTTCCCACGCCAACTCATTTGGCCTTCTTCTATGTGATTTGCTCTCTGTAGCTTAATAGAGCGAGTGAATGCTTAAAGAGGATTGGTGGGGAGGAGATTGGGTATCATAAGCCTCTTTTCCCGATGTAAAAGATATAATTATTTGTAAAGTGAGATTTTGGATTCCATTGTGAGCTGTGTAGATTATTCAGTGTGTACGCACATTTTGTGTGTAACAGAACTGTGAACCATGGAATTTCGGGGACGAAATTCTTTCAAGGGGGGAGAGTGTAATAGCTAAAAATTTTAAGGTCGACTTATTAACAATTTTATTAGTTACATTTTATTTTATTTGCTATGTTAAGCTAATATTGTAATTTAATTAAGTATATAATGTTGTGTGAACTAGTTCTAAAACTTGCTCGATTATTAGGTGGTTGTGTGAATTAGAAAAATAGTTCAGAGCTTAGTCCTTGCAATATTAGCAAGTTTAGATAGAATTATTTGTTATAGGCACCAATAAGGCTTTAGCTATTTATGTCTAAGACTCAAAAACAAACAAAAACAAAACAAGAGGGGCTGCAGTCCGTTTCTTCAAAAGGCAAAAATAGAAGTCAAAAGGGAGGGATCTTCTTCCCCATCCCCATGATACCCTCTGATTGGGGGGGGGTTGGGAGAGAGAGATAGAGAGAGAGAGAAAGAGAAGGACAAAGAGAACCATCCAAAGAAGGCAGTGACAACGAGGCTCAGTGGTGGTTGCCCCGTCCTAGGTGCCTCCACCAGCGGGCTCAGCCAGGGAGCACGTGTGACAGAAATTTGAGGGTTAGGGTTTGAAACCGCTAGCACCACTATGACCTGCCTCCACCACCACTGCCATCATCACTGGTTGGGGCTTAGCTTTGGCGACCAAGGCAAGGCTAAGAGGGGAGAAAAAGAGCAGTGGCACCAGTGGTTGAAGGAGGAGGAAGGGGTATACAAACAGTAGCAATAGCAAGGCCTAAGGCAGCAATGAGGGGAAGCCTAGGAGACTTCAAATTCAGCCCCAAATCAGCCCAATTAGACCAGGAGTTGGTTCCTTAAGCTTGAAGGAAGGTGGGTGGTTCTTGATTCCCTAAATTATTAATAATTTACAAAGTTTTATTCATTTGTTTATTAGTTGATTCGGTTGTGAAGATGAAATCTACATGAACTGAGAATTATAGGTAATAGGTGGATTGTTTATGGCCAACTGAAACGATTTGGGATTGGAATTGAAATGATTTTGGGGATTGTTATAGATGGTCCTGTGAGGAAGGAATTCGGGTTGTGTGAAAAATTCATAAAATTACGAAGTGTAATTTCGTGTTTTGATCCCGTGTATTACTTTTTATTTTCCTAAATTTGGTTGCACCGTGCTACTGAATCAAGTCATGGTTTTGTAAGTGATTGATTTAAGTGTGTACTATACGTGTATGTCATGGCTGAGTTCTATGCCAAAGTGTTGTAATCTTAGTTGTTCCAGATTGCTTGTTTTGATTAAGGGTCTCGTACTGAATAATTTGTTAATTAGGAGTCATTTTGGTTGAAGCTCACTTGATTCACTTTGAGCATGCACTACCATTCTACACATTGATGCTTGCAATAATTAAATTCCTCACGTAATTGGCTTAAGAGCTGTCCATTTGTTACAATGACTAAAGCAACACCCTCATTACTTAAACAAGTAACTTGAATGTTTAATAATCCTGTAATTGTTTTTAGAAGTTGTTTAAATGGGCTTTTGAGTTACAAACAACGTGAATTACGAATAAGTATGTTTGTATTGTGCTTGAAGCTGTACGTTGACAAGTATATACGTGAACTACTGTGATATGGCAAGCTTCCTGAGTCTTGTGGTTAACAATGATTGTTAGACCATTCGTTGATAAGAATGCTTCTAAGAAAATTTAGTTATGCGTAGGTTGCAAATTAATGATTTCTCAAACCAGTTTCAATATTTCTTTCCTTAAAAAGTGAATGCTTACTTAGTCATTGGCTCATTTACAAGCATAGTTCACCTAATTACTGGTTATATGCTTGTTATAAGTCGATTTGACTTTATTAAGACATTCTGGCCTTCTCGAAAATGGAAATGGCATTGTTGTGATACAATAGGAACTTTTATGCAAAACATGTGGAAAATGAGATGCATCTAAAATGTTTTTGGGCTAAGATGATGTGCCGGTGAATTCCTAGGAAGTAGATCCATAAGTGGGAACCTTAAAGGACCCTGACCAGGGTAAGACATAAGTTTAGGGTGTGGACTCGGTAAATGGATGCCCTAGTTCCTACATAGTAGACCCAGAAGTTGGAACCCTAGAGGACCCTGACAAGGGTAGAACACAAGTTTAGGAAGCAGACTTGGTGTGCGGGAACTCTAATTCCTAGAGAGTAGAAAAGTGGGAACCCTTGAAGACCCTTATGAGAGTAAATGTCCATTGAATATGAAAGGACCCAGACATTACTATGAAATGTTAGTGATAATCTCACTTAACGAGCATAAATATGAGAAATTTGATGACCTATGGAATGATGTTGTACTTTTTACATGATGAAATCTCCTCATTCGAGGACTATGCTACTGCAAAGATTTGGAAAAGTGTATGTAATCTTGAAAAGAGCTTATATTGAATTCCAAATGAGTTTCCAATGAATAACAAATGTTTTATAAATGCTCACTTCAGTTTAAGTGATAGTCCTTGCCTATTATACATTAATCGATTTTTCTTATGAAAAGAACCCGACTGGGTAATTCTAATGAACTCTTGGATGATAAATTCTTATATGTGAATTCAATGCTCTAATGTTCTCGATCGCTGGATTTCTGTATAAGTTAGTTTGTGATTGAGTCTAGCATGCCTAACATGTGACGTCAAGCGAGAGTAACACGTGGTTGTCACTATTGAGATACAAGAGTTATATTTAGGCAAGTTAAGATCTCTTGTACGTGAAACAGAAAAAGGGCAGGGATACCTATTAAATCTTGGATGTTATTGAAGTAATAATGAATATGGAAGACCTTATATGATTATTATGTGATTATTATGTGATATTAAATATCAAAACATGTGTGACTGTGACTTATAAGTATTATGCGCAATTGTTTTGTTTTCTTGAGATTGGGAATCATTCACTAAGTGTATGGTAGCTCATCCCCTCTCTATTCCCCTTTTCCTCGGATTCTTGACATGACAGGTAGAAGTTGGTTCGCACAAGATGAGATGGAGTGTCCCTTTTTGCTCTGAAAAAAGAGATTATATGTTTTTGTACGTGGGTTTATGAGTTTAGTAATGTATTGTGATTTAGTTTTAAGTTCTTATATATATGGAAGTTAATTACTATAAATCATGTAATGCATATTGAATAGCAGTCGCTTTGAATGGCCATTTAGGACAACCATCTGAACAGTCGATCGTTTTGTGTAGTTGATGTATACCATGCAAAACACGATAGAGGATGGAACATTGCCCATCCCAAGTGCGGCAATATCCAACAATCGAGAAAACTTGCAAAGCTATGTGCTTATAGTCCTCACTGAAGAAGAAGAACTTTACTCATCCATCCTCTTTGAGGACAAAGTCAATTATAGTAATAGGAGATGACTAGGAAGACATCTAGCTAACTCCTCCCATCCTTGTTGAAACCACTCAGGTACTGCGGTAAAATGCTAGAATTAAGCAAACTTGCCAAGTTATGTGCTTATAATCTTCATTAAAGAAGAAGAACTTCACCCCCTCATTGAGGACAAAGTCAACAGCATATGTGTAGATGATTAAGAAGACATCTAGCCAACTCCCCTGATCCTTGTTAAAACCACTTAGGCAAAGGCTATAGAAAAGAGGAATTCGAACACCTTACTTGCAATAGGAGATGGTGTAAATCCCCGCACTTGCTCTGAGAAGGGGATCAACCAAGTCCAATTATAAAACAAGGACTACAGACGGACTATTCCTCATTATGTTCGAAAAGACCAAAGCTAATATAGCATATGAAAGCTGCTAGCTCCCTTCATCAATCACTAAGAGGCACTCTTAAAGGCTCTCACGGGAATAGAAGCCCATAAATAGATTATACCCAAAGAATTGGTCGGATTCTTTATGACTGAAAGGTCACCTTTGACTATAAATATTCCCTTCAACTATCAGCTTTGATGATATATACTTTCCACTTGCAGGGATAAAACACAATACGACTCTATTTCTCACCATAAGTCGCAAAAACAAGTTCGAGCCCAGGACCTTGGTTGGCAACAAGTGATGAGTTAACACATGCCTACTTAGAATGGCACTAAAATTGGGCATAAGCAAAGAGGATATGACCCCATCAACTTAAGGCTTATAAGCCTATGATAGTACCCATAGAACAATCTTGGGGACTATTGCCCTTAACATAGTTGTCATATGGATAGAAAGAAAAGTAGCTTTCCAAGTCAAATATATCTAAGCTACTTTCAACCTTTTGCTTAGTTTCCTATGGCTACATCATCAAAAGATTATGTCCTCAACCTTCACCAAAAAGTTAAAAGCGTACTGAAAGGGGTTGTCTTAACTGTAAATGTTAATCTAATGATTGCAATAATTTAAAAAAAAGCTCTACTTTATGATGATGTAGAATTTGGGGTTTTATTACTGTTAAACGCACTATCATCGAATCAAAAGGTGATGTCCCATTTAACTTTGATCCTCACTCAAATAAGAGGTCAATTCTATGATGAGGACCAGGGACCACTTGCCTGGAATAGAATTAAGGAAGAAACCAAGAATGCACATGCCTCTTGTAAGGGCAAACCTCCTTTGTTCACCTCTTTGGCTTAGGATGAAAGCTTTCACCTTAAGAGTTCCATATGAATATTCGAGAGGAGAAATTAGAAAACTTTAACAAGTTGAAGGAACTTATATGTATTGTATGCTTCCTTATCCCTTTACCCACAGGGGGACTTTTATAAAGGAAGAGGAGGATGCACCTTATCATGGGTGTCCCAAGCTAAAATACATCCTACATTCAGGAGAGGTCATTCCAGGATTTAAGATATTCCGCGGCTATATTCTCTGGAAGAAGAGGTGCACATCACTGGAAGTACATAATCCAAAGTAGGTTGGACATATAAGTCTGGCCAAAATCACTTTGGGTTGCTATTTGGGGTACAAAAGAGAAAGCATGATGATCTTAGATGTAGGCCAGCTATAGCAAATCAATACTTCTACCGTACAAAGTTAATTACGGGTGAACATGAGGGAAGGTGCACTAAGATGGTATATACCACAAGTAAAGGAGGAAAAGGCTCAAGCTAACTATTGGGGAGCCAAAGGACTTGACTACTAAGCCACATAAAAAAAATCAAGTTTAAGCTAAAATCTTTTCTCATGTACAAGCAAGAGTCCTCTTCTTTTGATTTGATTTATTCTAAAAATAATTTGCTCATAAAATAAGTCATTCCAAGTATGATTCTTGTGTTTGCGTTAACAAAAATCTCATTCCCTGAAATACTTAACCAATAATGAACAATATGGTAATAAAACTAGCATCCTTATGGAAATAAAATTAGGAAATGCTGGAAAAATTAAAGAACCAAAGGAAGCCAAATTAGCTTCATCCTCAAACAATGTAAGGATCTCTTTTCGTGGTCGTACAAAGACAGCCTGGAATTGATTTAGAGATCGCCAAGCATATAATCCCACTATATCCAAACGTGAAGCTTGCGAAGCATAAACTCCATTCAATGAAGCTAGAATGGGCCTTAAAGGTAGATGAAGAAGCACAAATACAATTGAGTGTTGGCTTTTTGAGGGTCTCCTAAATTACCCTAATTGGATAGCCAACATCGTCCCGATCGATGCTAAAAAAAATGGTTAGGATCGTATGTGTGTGGATTTCTAAGATCTAATAAGGTAAGTCGAAATTACAACTTTTGTTTGCTTGATATCGACTTGTATGTACGCGGCAATGGGGCATGGCCCATTATCATCTATGGATGTAATGCTAGTTAAAACCAAATAAAAATGATCGAGGAAGACCCAAAAGAGACTACTTTCATCATGCAGTAGGGTTCTTTCTACTACAACGTGATGACTATCTAACTAATAAATACTAAACCCACTTGCCGAATGATAGCGCATTCAATATAACGCACATAGGTGGAAGTGTATGTAGATGATATGACTGTTAAATCAAGTAAGGAAGGGCATGTCCCTAGGGATGGCAATAGGGCGGGTATAGGGTGGGTTTATCCGTGCGCTCACCTGTACTCATTTTAAAAATTAATACCCTTACCTATACCCATGCTCACAAGTTCTAAAGCTCTTTCCACACCAATACCAACTAGCTATAGCCAGTATGCAGGTTTTATCTACCATATATTGACAAAAAAATTAAATCCATTATATACCTATATTCAACATCAAATAGCCAATATATTGAATTGACGCTAAACTTCTAACAACATACTGTGTCACACCATGTACAATTAAAATTTTCCAAATTCAAGCAACAAATTAGAACTTGATAGTTATAGTTTCTAACAAAATCTCCCATTGTAGTCTCGAATACAATTCAACTCAAAGAAACTAGCAAAATATCCAAGTTCATGCAACAAATTAGAACTTTAAATAAATGATTATGGCTCTTATATGCGGCAGATATGGGGCGGGTATGGTATGGCTTTTTTGGGTCTTAAGCTGATAAGGTGGTTTTTTTATTGGCCCTACATATCCCTGCCGAAAAAAAATTCTTTAGGAGACTACAAAGTATAACTTGTGGTTAAACCCACAAAAGGGTACTTGGGGGTCACCTTAGGTAAGCTTTTAGGGAACGTAGTTAGCTCAAGAGGAATCAAGGCATCCAAGATGAAGGCTATGACCCAAATGCTCCGTCCTCAGATGGAACAATAGATATATGGTTTCCTTAGGCATCTGCAGTTAATTAGTCGTTTCATCTTCAAACTGACTATGAATAGTGAGCTAATCCTTTAAAAAGTGCAGAAATTTTCCGATAGAATGAGATAAGCCTTTTGAAAAGGTTTTTGACATAATAAAAGACTAATTGACAAACCCACCAGTCTTACAGCAACTGAAAGAAGATTTATTATTGTTGCTTTACCTAGGAACAATGAAAACGACAATGGGCACAATGCTAGCCCAAGAAACAACTAAATGCTTGACAATAAGCCAAAGGTCATAGCCAAAGTGGTTCCACTAAAACACCTCATGGCTCAGCCGATCCTTTATGGGAGCATTTCATGATAGATGGTTTAACCCTTTGAATTCAACCTGGAATTCTTGGC
This sequence comes from Lophocereus schottii, assembly GCA_002740545.1. Taxonomy (NCBI): domain Eukaryota; kingdom Viridiplantae; phylum Streptophyta; class Magnoliopsida; order Caryophyllales; family Cactaceae; genus Lophocereus; species Lophocereus schottii. Next base: position 24,011 of record NCQV01064125.1, read on the forward strand.
ACAAAAGTCCGTACTAGGGAGATATGTAGCAAATTCCCTGGCCAACCACCCCATAAACCAAGAGGATGAAAATTATTCTTCCTGATGACGACATTATCCTAGTTAAAGATGAAACATGGAAAATATATTTTAACGGTGCACCCAACCAGAGGAATTATGAAGTTGGGATCTTATTGGTGTGTCTGCAAGGGTCACACATCCTGATCTCCACCAAAGTGCCTTTGAGATACCAAATAATGTGGCCATATAAAAGGCTTATATCATAGGAATGCAAGCAACCCAAGCTCTCCAAATCAAAGCTTCAAATGTTAATAGAGATTTGAGTCGAATCATAAATCATATCATTGGATGGTGGAAAGCGAAAAGTGAAAAGTGAAAACTAGGCTCTTTACTAAGCTTACTTAGAAAAAAAAAAATCTTATTTTTATGAACTAAGGTTTACTTCACTTCTGGGAGAAGAGAATCGATTTGTAGGTTCACGAGGAAGCTGGCATCTATGATCACGGCACCGAATGAAGAGTCCGAAATGATTATCACTATTAATAATATATGCGAACCGACCTATGATTTGTAAATAAGGGACATGGATGAAGAAGCATCTCTATGCTACATTAACATATTGAATTACCATAAAAAGGGGAGTATCCTGTATATTCCTCGAAATGAGCTCAAGGGGAACTTTGTCACCTCGGCTCGCAATTCATAGAGGACAACCACACATTTTATAAGAAAACCACCTATAATGTGTAAACAAAGAAGAGGAAAAACTCATTATGTCAGAGATTCATGGGGACAACTATTGTGCTTATATGAATGGGCTCCTTCTATCCAAGAAAATATAAGGGTAGGTCTTATCCTTAAGAGCTAGGAGGAAGTTATGGCTCTTGAGTAGGAGAACTAGTCATTGACGGGGATGAGAAGCCCATCATAGTACATATAAAAATTAGCCCAAAAAACAGGAGTACTTTCAGAAAGCAATAAAAAGGAAGCAAAAGTGAAGTGATACTACCTTGACGACATTATCTCGCCGAAGATAGCTGCACCATTAGTGAAGCAATGAATGGTGGCTTTAAGTCTAGCTACCACCCAAATAATGGCTAGGATCTTCTGCGAATTAAACTCGTAAACGAAACATGTAATAATAAATGAAAGCATGATTTAACGAGGGTAAAAGATCAAAAAATAAGAAAGGGAAGTCATACCTATGTTAGTTAGAAGGAATGTTCTATAACATAATAAAAACGGCGTCCCTGACCTCCTCAATGGTTCCATAATGTTGCACCCTGAAGGCATTAATATGCCTCACTTTAGATCTATCACGAGAAGATCATCCAGGTATTACAAAGTTCATAAAAAAACGCAAGATAAAATGCCCAAAAAGTGACAAACAGGAGGCTTATATTGAGAGAAATAAGAGGCATTATCCAAGTGAACTTACCATAATCCTTGTCATCCAAATAATAGACACAATCTTTCCCTACTAAAAACTTAGCTATTTGCTCCAAAGTCAGGGGAAAAATGAAAAGCATCCACGAGTGATGAGGCTAGGCCTGCAAGATGCCACTGAACCTAGATCACCTAGCCGTTCACCAGTTTGCAAGGTACCAAACATGCCCCAAATGGCCCTTAATAATACCGCTCTGGTGTAAAAGGGCTCTAGCCTTCCCAATGGAAGAAGGGAAATTCTAGCATCCGCCCATGGATCCCAAGTCACCTAGAGCTCGACAAAAAATGAGCACATGAAGGCATTACCGTGAGTAAAAACAAAGTAATAAGAAGAATACTCACATCCTTAATAGTTAGGCCATCTAGCGCCATTTGGAAGTGGCTAATATCCTTCAGTGTAGGGGCTTCACTTGTATGGTTGCCTCGATAAATGTTGTCATAAAGGGTACCTTTTAGGAGCAATCTTGGGGAAATACTCCAAAGGCAGCAAGGCAAAAAAAGAACAAGGGTAGCAAACTAAAGTGCCTCAATGTATAGAAATAATAAAGCAAATGAATAAGGCTCACCTCAAGTAGTTTCCAAAAGTCTCCTAAGGTCACCATGGTGAACTTCTGCCCATCCCACCTACAAGCTGCTTTCATATAGTTAAGGAGGGTAGCAAAAGCTATGATGCCCCACTCAAGATTGCCTAGCGCTGCCACACCCACTAAGTTTGCTATCCATTGCAAATTACACTGGTTGCCCTTATTGGCAAAGATGGTAGAACTGAGCAACTCAATATATCTCTGTCTCTTTAATTTATAGTCTATGTTATGTTTCATTAAATTCAACCAGATAAGGATCCAAGTCAACATGTAGAAATATGTAAAGGTGATTATCTCTTTAATGGAAGAAAAGGAATGTTTGGTGGTATCCCAAAACCTCTCCATTGCGCCCCTAAGGAGGCAGCTGTCGGTGAGGTGACCATTACCTTGACAGCGTGAGGAAGCCTCTAATGGATACACTTGATATCCTCTAGGTTCCTGTGATCTTTCAAAAATTCCTAAATTAGCAAAGAGGAGCATCATATTTAGGCGCTAACTAACCTAGTTGGTAAAGTCGTAGAAGTTATTTCTAAAAACTTGGGTCCAAATGCCTCCTACACTAGCCTTTGTGCCTCATAAGCACCAAAACAACAAAGAGAGCATCATAAATGTCAAACAACTAAGGACTAGTCATATATCAATTACAAACATGATTACAAATTTTTAAAGAAAATTAGTAACTCAGAAGAAAACGGACCACTCCCTACTTGGCAGTGGTGGAAATATACTAGTGATTATCTTCTGAATATAACAAGTTTGAGGTAAGTTTGAGGTATCAATCAAATCACTGAGGTGTAAGACCTGAACTATATTCATCTTCTGACCTATCGCTGTCACGATGATGTGAAGGACGTGACTATTCACTAGCCATAGTCTGCATACAAGTAGCTAAAATCAGTTCACAAACTATAAAGGTGAACTATAACTCCCCTATAATATGCAAATGCCGCCAAAAAGAATTCAGCAACATTTCAGTATGAATTCACTAGTGTCAAAACCTAAAATTCAGAAACAACCATGGACCAAAAACTAAGCTCAAGCTTCACTCTTAATAGTTCTAACATTGTAGAGTCATCCTAAATGCACAAATTTGCAAATCTAATTCCTCAAGATAGAGGTTCACACAACCAAACTACACAAATTCGTAAACCTTCTAAATAGTAGAAAATTCAAAGTTTCAATCTACTATGCCAAGATCTAAGCCACTAATGCAAAACTAGCAAATTAAAGTAATTACCTCTTAAATCAATGCAAAACTAAGGCTCTTGAATGTTAAAAGATCCATCTATGGTGATTTTATACAGAGAACGTCGAAAATAGAGGTGGAAAAATGAAGAAGGCAGTCATGATAAACCATTTATGATATGAAGAGCCCAGAGGTGGGCTAAAAGACATAGCTAAGGCTTAATCATGATGCTTACCGATGGCAACCCACCACATCATGCTACTACCTCAGCACGCAACCCATCGATAGTCCTAGTCATGCTGCTTGGGTCTAATTTCGAACAATTTGTTCCCTCGAGTTGAGTAACGTTCCTTCGTTGTCATGGAGCTTGGCCCCATAACCATACAAACAATGGTAAGCACCAGAGGCGCTAGGTCTAAGTAGCCTTACCAAATGATCTTGATCCTCCCTAAAGGAATATCATATGTTAGCAGGACCTCTCTAAAGTTGAGCCCCAATAATATATAGAAATTGAGGGGGGTTGACTAGCATCTCACCCCGTGAAAGATGGTAGGTGTTGGTGGTGTCATAGGAGCACTCTAGGAGACCCCAAATAAGCACACGATTAGTAAGCTCCTTGTATAGCATCATAAACTTCTAAAAGCTCATGAGCCTCTTGGCACCCCTACGCAAACCTTGGTAGGTGCCATGAATCTTCTGGGCTTGTCTTGATGAAGTCATGATCCTGTTAAAAAATACAGACAAATAGAATTGTCAATACAAAAAAAAGTAAAGTCTCAAAATATGCCAAATTTAGAAAGGAAGCATACCTCTTTCCTCACCACAGTAGAAATTTGATGGTGGTGAGGCTTAGTATCAGATTAGGGGTGTTAGACCAACTATATGGCATCTAGCTCTTGATCTTGTAATTGTCTTCAGACAAATGATTGTCTCCACTATGCCTACAGGATCTCTCCTGAGGTGAATTGGCCACCTATCTATTCGAACACACCCAAAGTTAAGAAAACTTCCAAACAATAAAATTTAGGCAAATTTTACAAAAAATAAAAATAACCAAGAGTCACCATATGGTCACGAAAATATGTACACATAATTTTTATAACATAAAGCGAACTATGGATGCATCATAAATCATTTATATGCATTCTACTAATCATGACGTGATAAACCTTCTACCATTTACAATTTGCTATAAAATGTGACCAAAACGATATCTGTTGGTCATGAAACTATGAAAAGATGTTTAAGGAAATATTCAAGAGTTTAAGAATGCCTCATAATACATGAAACGTCATTTTAGCTCAGGTTTTCTTAAAAAGCGACAAATTCAACAAAATTAAGCAGAATGAAACCAAATTAAGCAAAATGCATGCAATTAACCACCAAAGGCCTACATTTCATGCCTACAACATGTACTAAGCATCAAATAACCAAAAAGTTAATGTAAATACACCCTGACATAATAGTTCAAAACTAAATTTTCAAACCCTTAGCACATTCAAATGAATTTTCACTACACATGCACATTACAAGAAGTTTGGCTAGATTACACATCTAATAATGCTCTTCAACAATGATCAAGTAAGATTAGTCCAATAATTGGCCATAATAGCTTAAAATGTGGAGCTATCAAGTCTACAGCACGAAACTATAAATCCCTCCAAACCTCGAAAATCTTGCAAATTCAAGCATAATTCAAGGCAAATACATTAAAAATTTGAGTTTAGGGAGTAAGAATTACCTTAATTTTACTCCCTGTAAGCTTGATTTGGAAAAATGAAAGTCTTTAGATGAGATAGCGTCGAAGGAGGAAGAAGTGAAGCGATAGTCGCGAAACGATCGTTGCTAACCTCTTCTTATGCCTAGTCCCAGGAGCTATTGCTAGGATATGTTTTCAGCTCAAAAATTTTTTCTATTAGCAGGAAGCCACCACTACATGCCTCTTTTATGCTAATATGTTTGCCTATGCTTTCGTTAACAATATAGCACATCTCTACCCTTCTTTCTGCCTACATGTGAATATCTATAAGTTTTTGTGCCTCTGTCCTTATTCACTCCAATTTCACCTTTTCCCAATGGGTTGGTAGACTCGGAGCGGGTTCAATTGCATTGAACGTCTCTATCTTTCTCAAGGGTAGGAAGACCCGGTGTGGCTTCGATAGCCCCGAAATCCTCTACTACATTTCATTTTTTAACCTGCTTGTATTCTGATTATCATTTACATTCATTCCTTAGTGCTTGACATAAATAGTTTGTGTTCATTTTCATATCATTTGCATTCATTCCTTCACACTTTGGATAAATCGGTGTTTTACATATTCTCATTGTCACTTGCATTCACTCCTTAATGCTTTCGCTAAATAAGATGTTTGCATATTCTGATTACATTTGCATTCATTCCTTAATGTCATAGCTAAATAAATTGTTTACAGTTTATCATAATTTGCATTCATTCCTTAGGCCTTTGGCTAGATATGTTGTTTGGTTCTCTCTTGCCTTCATGCGTCAGCTAGCTGCATTCTTATCATCTCTTGCATTCATTCCTAAATGTTGTGGCTATAGGTTGTTTGTATATGCCTTTGTGTTATATTTCAATTCATTCCTAAACACATAAGCTAAATAGGATGCCTACATACATCTTGTATGACATAGCATAATTTGCCTTCATCACACTTGGCCCAAGCCAAAGTGTGGGCTTCTGTAGTCACCCTAAAGTGTCCTTAAAGTTGGACTAGCCACATATTCCATGTTGAGTGCAAAGCAACCACATGACAATACATAGGTTTTATGACCAGTGGCAAAATAATGCATTCCCAAGATCCTTGAAGCTAATTCCTGTGTAAAATAATTGTAAAAAATGATTTCTAAAAATACTTTTTCACACTCTTTTTTCTGTAAGAGTTTAGGTTGCAGAAAAGGGGCCATAAAAGGCTATAAAACATGTTTGTAGTGGTAACTATAAGAGTGAGGGCTCAAACCTGGGACATCCTGGCGACAATAGCAAGGGATAGACCAATGGGGTGTCGCATTGCCTTATAATTATACTCCTCGGGTCACCATATTTAGCTTGGCATAAGCGCAGTCCCTGTGGTTGGCTGTTAGACATAGGTCACTGTAAGAATTGGTCTAGGTGGAAAAAGTTTGCTTGCCACATAGACTTGGCAGCGCTAAAATGCAGCTAGCGGCATAGCACTATCCCTGCTTTTTCTCGGGTGGTCTAATGTGGTTGGAGAAGATCTCGTGATCTATTTCAAGATTGTTTTATAGAATATCAGTTCCATAAACCCTACAAAGCCTAGAAGGGTTTATTCACCCCTTCCATTATAAAAAGAGCATCTCCTCCTCCATCAAGACACACATATAATTCCTCATCTCCTCGTGAGAGTTATCACCCGTCCTCTAGGCTTATTTCCTGTACTATGTTAGAGAGATTCATCATGCTCTAGACAATACTCATTGCTAGAAATATAGCCTTTCCTATAACAAATCTCTACAATTCACCTCTTCATTTATAATCATCAATCTCCCTAAAAGAAGAGTTTGTGCTAGACTTCTTCATATTTTACAAAGGTGGAATCTTTGGGAAAATTTTTTTGGTTAAGAATCACTGAGGTAAGTTGCGACAGTTCCTAAGAACAAGATACCAACTGGATTGTCTTGGACATTTTGCTAAATTATGAAGTGATTTTTGGTTGATTCAAATCATTGTGTTATTTATAACACTATGATATTAATCAAAGTGTCACAAATTTTATTGCTTTTTATTTTTTTCTTTATAGTTGTCGAGTAAATATGACTAAATCTGAGGGATCACCTATAAAGTCCATGTCTTTGAAGCTTCAATCACCATAAGAACAATAATTGCATGAAACTTGACAACTAATGAAATTATTTAAAACTCACTATTCATTTGTTTAACCCTACTAGGCGCCATTGTTGAATGGCCAACATTGACGAGCATATTTAAGTACCCAGCATCGGTCGGCCTTAGATCTGGCCCTTGGCTAGTACTATTAGAGGCTAGTACTCTTGGAGTTAAGTCAGTCTTCATTTGGAATGATGGGGATTGTTTGTCTTCACCCTCAACTAACCTAACCGAGCCCAATTTCATATCCACCTTACATCTAAGAGCTTGTCAAACCTATCAT
>NCQV01064132.1:0-15933 GCA_002740545.1 Lophocereus schottii
ATATAGTGAGAGGTTAAGGTTAGAGAGTGATAGCTAGGGTTAGTGCATGTTAATTTCTTATAAGGAGGAGGGTTCGGTTCTTTGTGGGGCAATTTTTGGGCCACGGGAGTGAGTGATAAAGAGTGTTACCCACTTGTAAGGAGAAGGGTCTTGTTTTCTTCAATGGGCCTTTTTTTGGGTTAATGTTTGAGATTGCTAATATTCCAGTGTAAGATGGTCCGTTTAAACATCTTTTTCATGCTACTTTTGTTAAGTATCTTATTATGAATTTTTCCATATTTTTGTCTATATAAACATGTTTTATATATTCTGTTTTCTCAATTACGTGAATGTATTTCATGATTGTAATTATAAATGAATTTTATGTGCTTATCTGCTCCTGTAACAAGTCCTTATAAATTCATTTTAATTTTGAATATGTTTTATGACGAGTTTCATATAGTTAAGTTCTACTTGAACATATAACTTTGTGTTATATTAATAAATAGAAGTTTATTATATGTCACATTATATAAGTCAGTTTTATATAATATAAGCTTGTGTAAATATGTTTCACATGTCCAAAGGTGAGTATCTTTATGATAATCACTAGTTTATATGTTAATTAGTTTAACAAAAGATTCTATGGAATTATACAATAATTAAATTAAAGAAACCTCTAATTCATTTCCATATTTGATGATTATTAGCTTAATGAAATTTTCGAATATATGATGTGAATGATGGAGTTTTCTGGACAATTTTATTATTAAATGATATGCCTAATTTTTTATATATACTTTCAAGTATGGCAGCAAGAATTTGATAGACAATATCCCTTTCAATGAAAAACTGCATGACACAAATTATGATCTTTGACATTTGAAAGTTCAATTCACCCTGAATGAGGGTGAAACGCTAAATCTCATGAGGACTGCTATGCCTGTCCCGTTAGATAAAGATGAATTGGGCAAAGAAGTAACAATGACTGAGCAATATAAGGAAAACCCAAAGGCATACCATGTCTAGTTCAAAAGAGATCGCTTTGCATGCTACACTCTGTTGTCTTGCAAGCATGATGATCTCATAGAAGAATTTGAACGTTATCCCACTGCTAAGGACTCGTGGGCCCAGTCTAGGATCAGGTTCACACAAACATCCACTACAAGGTTGCATAGCTTGCAGCTAAGGTGAATATAATATACTATTGACTCTAGTCGTAGTATCTCCGAACATATTCGAATCATGAGTGGCGTGGTTCGAGACCTTAAGACTGCTAAGCGAGATGCCTCTAAGGAGGAATAGGTACAAAATGTGATTAAGACCATCCCCAATGAAAATGATCATTGGAAGAGTTTTAAAATCATTATGGCACATAATAGGAATATTCAAACCTTTGAAGCAATTTCAAAGCATCTTGAAATGGAGGAAGATCACATGAAAACATACGCCCCTAACAATGTGGCATTTGTTGCCAAAGGGAATGGGACTAAGGGCAACAGGCCTTATCATGGTAAGAAGCACAAGAGGGGTCTTCACCTTCCTCAAAACTCTTGCTCTAATGTGGTTTTGCTCAGAAGCATAAGGCTAGGGGCACTAGAGAGAAGAATATAGCACGTGTAAAGTGCTATAACTGTGAAAAAAATGGGCACTTTGCTCGGGATTGTCCTGAGCCTGACAAGGTACTTCTTTCCATTAAAACTCCTTAATTATACGTTTATTCCCATGCATTTGTTGTTAACTATCTTCTTCAATGGATTGCACACGCAGGGGCAATCAAGCGTATAGTTTAGGATAAAGTTGGATTCGTGGAGTTCCATTGCTACCTGGTGGGTCCACGGACTATCGTACTGAGGAATGACAGCGAGAAAGATATCCTTGCAGTAGGAACATATCAACTCAAACTCCGTGAAGGAAATAGGTTGCCTCTTTATGACGGCCTCTATGCACTTGGGTGCGATTAGGTTTTGCTTTTGGATTTCATCCTAATGGGTTAGACTTTTTATATAATGACAATTTGTTTAACCATATAAAATTGAAAAGGATATTTTATTGTTTTGAATTTGAATGATTCTTATAATAATATATCTTTTGCTTTTGTTTAATATTTTGACTTTGATTTTGAATCTATTCAGTGGCTTGCTAGGCTTAGCCATGTGGGTTAACACAGAATGAATAGGCCAGCTAAAGAAGCTCTTTTAGATCGACTCACTAGGGTTAAGTTACCTAAATGTGAGCCATATCTTGCTAGCAAAGCAACCATAAAGGCTTTTGGTAAGGCTTCGAGAGTATCAAATCCCTTAGAATTAATCCACTCAGACATCTACGAACCTATGAATGTGAAAGCACGTCATGGGGCTATTTATTTCATTACTCTTACAGATGACTGTTCATTATATAGGTATGTCTACCTATTATCTCACCGTATGAGGCACTTAATGTGTTCAAATGCTATGTAATAGAAGTAGAGACTCAATTCGAATGACAGTTAAAACTCTTTGTACCTATCAAGGTTGTGAATATCTCTCTAATATGTTCAAAGAGTTTTATGGAGAGAAAGGTATACGAATATAACTAACGATTCCACGTACCCCGTAATAGAATGGTGTTGCAGAATGAAGGAGCCAACATTGCTTGACATGTCATGTGAATTATAGTATATGTTAACCTCCCAATCAGTTTTCACGTTATGCGCTACTTAAGACAACTTATATCCTTAACTGTGTGCCAAGTAAGAGTATATATGCTACACCATATGAGTTATGGTTTAGTAAAAGTCATCCTTGGACCACTTACGTCACAAGGTTCGGCTCACTATATGCATTATCCAACCCACAAACATGGGAAACTTAGTCCAGGAGCTACTGAGATAGTGTTCATAAGATATCTTGCATATTCCAAAGGATATGTGGTATACAACGGGCACCCTAATGCTGGTGTGCATGATAGAAATGGATTCCCGTATTGTCAACTTTCTTGAGGATGAGTTCCCAACTATTGGTGAAATAAAAAAAAGGGACATCGAACTGTATGAGTTACAGGAGGAATTTTAACCATATCTTAGTAAGGGGAAATGTTTGAATTCTAATCAAATCACCAAAGATGATATGCCCCTTATATCCCAAAGGAATAGGGAAGATTTGTCTGCTCAGCAGAATAGGCTTGTCCTCAATCTCCAATTCCTGACGAGAATCAACCTGAGAATGAGGTTTATCCTTAATTTCCTATTCTTGAACATACAGTTAGTTCACATATTCAGGATCTTCCACCTCCAAGGGATAATGGGAGTGATTCTCCATATACTCAAGGTCTCACACCTCTAAAAGAAAGTAGGAGGGATTTCTCACCTAGGAAGACAAATAATGAAGGTCCTAAGATTCGAAACAATGATGTGGAAGAATTCCTTGATGATATTTCCAAATCAAAAGAAAAATATACTCATACACTCCCTTGGGAGTTAAGAAGCCTACCTCTCATAGAGAGGCAGTTGATTCACCAAATTATAAAGAGTGAAAGGATGTCATGAGGGATGAGATCGACTCAATGGCAGGAAACAAGGTTTGAGAACTCATTAATCTTCCACCTCGTTGTAAGTCTATCAGAAATAAGTGGATTTTCAAGGTAAATTATCAGGCAGATGGTTCGATTGACATGTTCAAGGTCCGTCTAGTAGCGAAAGGCTTTACCCAAATTGAGGGCGTAGCCTACAAAGAGACATTTTCTCATGTGGTAAGATTTGCCTCTATTCGCCTACTCCTAACCTTATTGCCCTTTTGGATCTAGCGTTGTTTCAAATAGACATAAAGACAACTTTTCTCAATGATAACCTTGAGGAAAAGATCTATGTATATGAACCAACCTATTAATTTTTTTATCAAGGGGACTAGAGCACAAGGTGTGTCATCTTAAAAGGTCTATATATATCCTTAAGTAATTTTTTAGATCTTGGTATTTTAGATTCCATGAAACCATAACTTTGTTGGGCTTATCTATGGTTTTAGAGGATCATTATATGTATATCAAAAGAACAACCACGGAGATTGTGTTTTTTACCTTGTACGATGATGACATAATGCTTGCCAAGAACAACTTGGAGATAATCGAAACTACTAACAAGTGGTTGTCCTCTATCTTTGAGATGAAGGACATAGGTGAAGCTAGGTATGTCTTGGGTGTGGAAATAATCAGAAATCATCCTAAAGAAACTCTTAGGTATGTGCTAGGAAGCATGCATCAAACAGGTCTTAGAACGATTTCGGATACATTATACCAAACTTGTAGACACTCCAATTAGGAAGAGTCTAACCTTGAGTCTTAAAATGCCCTAAAACAAATTATAAAAAGGAAGTAATGAACAATGTCCCTTACGCTAATGCTGTAGCAAACTTAATATATGCCATGTTATATACACGGTCTAACATTTATTTTGTGGTTGATTTGATAAGTTGTTACCAAAGTAACTAAGAACTTGCTCATTGGTAAGCCATCAAGAGAATCATGCGCTATCTTTGTGATATAGCTAACTTGGTCCTTTGCTATCAGGGTGGGGATTTAAAGTTGAGAGGATACTCATATGCCGATTGAGGTAGTGAACCAGATGAGCCTACGTAAACCTCAGGTTATGTCGTTACCTTGAGTGGGGGAGTCATATCATGATGCAGTATGAAGTAGGACTGCATAACTGTGTGCACTATGGAGGAAAAATATGTCATATGTAGCCTAGCCACGCAGGAGGCAATGTGGTTTAGGAGTTTCCTTTAGGATCTTAGTCGCACTCCTAGAGTTAATGATTTTATTGAGATGTTATGCGACAACACAGCTGTCATCCAATTCGCTGGGGATCCGAAGTTCTATCGGAATATCAAGCACATCAAGCGGCATGATCACTTCGTGAAATACAAAGGAAGTTGCCATCAAGTATATATCCACTAACAGGATGATTATCGATCCATTAATTAAATCGATTCCTAGAGAGGCATTCAAAACTCATGCATTGAGTTTAGGACTTTGTAGGTTTAGGTTTTGGATGAATCTTATTATGTGACATATACATTTCTCTTATAATGAGCTTTATTATTATTTGTCAAACATATCAAAATGTCATATGCTTCTGATTGCCCTGGCTATACAGGCAATCGTCCTAACATTTGAGTAACGAACATGATGAGACTAAATCATATTGGCACTAGGTGTGCAACATTGATTATTCATACTAGAAGTTTATGAATAAAATGTATATAGTCACCTTAATAAGTCTAATCTGAGACTCGAGGGAGTCGAATATGAAATATAATTTCATTTTGAAGTCTTAAAATCCAAATCATGAGAAGTCAAGATTAACTTATAGTATGTTGATCTAGTGGCTCAGGTTAGATTTTTTGGTAAAAATCTAGACTGGCAATTTGCATGACATATAAAGTGATGACCCCAGTTAAGTGAAAGCTATATCATGACACACATTTCATACTATTTGCATTTAAAAGACGACTCATACATGGAGTGACACTTGACTTTCCTTTCTCTTGTCACTGTGTGACTCTATGAACGATGATTCTTCGACATAAGGTCATGATATGAAGTTAAAGCTTGATGTTGCTACTTTAATGTGTTTTTTAAGGGCCGCCATGTATACGGTTCAATGCGAACATATTAGGAAAGTAGTTAAGCTGAGATATAATATCATAAGTATTTAAGCAAAAATTTATTCATCTTCATCATTTCAGCTTGGACGATTATATTGGGCATATTATCATATGATATATCATATGGCATAAGGAGATTAGAAATGTCACGATATTTAGAATGATTTGAGGTATTGTATTTTGTAAAAGTATTATGTTAGTTAAAGGCAACTAAATATAGAGCTGTTGGTTACTTTCTGGTCACACGTCTTATTCCTGGTATGAAACGTGAAGAGTTGTGATTTTTGGGGAACATGTGATTGCGACCTACATGGCTGAGTGAGAATTGTTGACAGGCCCTAATATTATTAAGGCTAATGACAACTTAAGTCGCTAAGAGGCGAGAAATTCATTCCCATTTGATCCCAACCTATATAAAGAGATCTAGGGGGCCGATTAATAACACATCAAACACAGAGACCTCTAAATATCCTCTCATTCTCTCTCACGACGTCCCTACCGTTGAGTGGGATTCGGGTGTAAGGCGTGCTATTATGGGACAACTCTAGTAGACGCCTTCCAATGACATTTAGACTGTGTGAGTTAATTTCAACAATTTATTCAGTTCTAAGATTAGTTTTTTATTATCCAACATTCTTGAATGAAAACCAAAATCGATGGCATATACAAATAAGAAACCCATTATTTTGTCCATAGGTGAGCACCAGATTCAATGCCATAGGACGAATCTTTAGTGAAACAATTCTAAGTCTAGCATGGATTGACCAAATAGTTTATGTTTGAATTTCAATTCCCAACTTTAATGGTGATGTAATTGAGCAGATAACATATTGAAATCTTGACTGAAATGAAAATATGCGAGATGATGATGATGAAATCTAGTCTCACTCAACATAAGGTTGCAAATGATCATACTCCGTAATATACGTCAGTGCAATGCGGGACACAAATTAAAATTGAGCAAAATGATCTTAGTGAGTAGTGACATAAGGCAAGTGGCACCAACCACTTGCCACTTGAGAACGTAAGTTCCTAGATTTTGCACAAATAACGACTTTCTCCTGAACATTTTTCTCCAGCGAGTGCCTACAAATATGTTGTTTTCGACTTATAAAAAATATTTCTTGGTGTTTTTTGTTGAAACATACTTAACTATTCTGAAACATGTCTACATATATGGAAACATGCTAAATGGTACAATAAAATACAACTACGTACTTTCAATAAGTACTTAGCAGTATTAAATTGTGTTAAATTGTACTAAAAATTATTGAATGCTGATGGTAAGTAACTATAATAAGTTGAAAAGAACATATTTACTACTACTAGGATAGTTAGGGGTGCTTAGAGATGGCAAAATTATTAGATAGATTTGATTTTGTAGATTTGAGTGATCATAAATAGTGCTTTCATTTTTCTTTTTAATTCACACTCTTTTTGTATGACATCTTTTAAACAAATCAAATTTATATGGTCTAAAACATATTACGTCAACGAATTTGTAAATACGGATATATAAGAGCAAATGCACTGGTGCCCCCGCGAGCAAGAAAATGGGGGGGGGGCGCGAGGTAAGGGGAAGCCTGCGGCCGTGCACCGGCCGGCTTCGGCCAGCCGGCTTGCGGGGCGGCTCCCTGCCGCAAGCCGTCCCCCTTCTCCTTTTTTCTTTTTTTTTGTTTTTTTAAGTTTCATTGTTATTTTTTTGGGGGGATTTTTAAAAAGTTGTTATATATTGAGGTGTAGGTTTATGGGTATTATTTTATTTGTTGAGGCAAAGTTATGAGTCAACCACTGAAGAGGATGAAACTTGTGAGACAAAAAGTTAAAGAGGGAATTAATGTGACTATGGTAAGTCCTCACCAGTAAGTTAAACAATTGGTTCATCATTATTCTTGCTCTAATATGAGTGGAGCAGCAGCTTGCAGATGCGATAGATGGAGAAAAAAGCGGCGCTGGATGATTGGTGATCTGTTACCTGATCGGAATCCACGTCATTGGGTCCCAACTGGCAGTGCCCATCGTCGTCTGTGTCGGAATACTCTTTGTGCATTCTCATCGGCTGATTCATTGCTTTGTCATCAACTCCCAGCTGTTTCTGACCCCAGTCGTCCGCCTTATTAGCCTCATGTTTTCTTGGGGAAATTTACTCAGTCCTAGCTGAATCTAGATTATTTGTGGCCAGAAAACCTAGTGTCATTCTAGCGATACATAATAATGCGGTAGCGCCAGCAAAAAATCGATGATAAGTCATTATACCATAATTCGATCCGTGAATAAAAATATACATGACTTCATAATTATATAAACAAGATATTTAAGGATTTGTTCTTTTAATTAAAAAATATGAGTTGGTAAATAGATAAAATTAGTTGAGATTGGTAGAAATGAGTTGAATTAGATTAAAATAAATATTTTTTAATTGAAATTGGTTGAAGTGGGTTGGATTTTTTTTATATGATGGGTAAAAGCTGGTTAAAATAATGAGAAGTGTATTCAAATTAGTTGAAGTGGGTTGAAATCAATTAAAATTGAAATTTTTTTATTAAAGTTAGCGGAGCAGGTTGAAGTGGGTTGAAATTAGTTGAGGTTAATAAATTGATATTTACCAACAAAAAAAACAAGGTCTAAGGCTTCAAATGGCATAACATGGTAACACATTCGTCAAATGTTGATCGTGATCAAAGCCTATATAGTACTCACAGGAATATATAATCTCATAAGTTACATAACTTTGATATATTAAACACTACTTATATGACAAATACATATGAAAAAAATATATGCATAACGACTAGGAGGATGCACTTCCAAACATATAATATATAATATAAATTACTGATTGTGGTACTATAAAAAAGTAACATTAAGAATATAGTATTTAGTTATGATCAATAAATTTACGATATCATTAAATTAATAGTAAAAATAAAATAAATACTCTTTAAGATCATAACAGGTAAAAGCATGATTAATAATGCTTCTCGATATCAAAACTATTTACATTGAATACCTACTTTTAAACTCTATAAGTAGAGGTGGTAATAAAATTCATATCCATTTAAAATATGCAAAATACGTCCCTTTTTAAACTCAAATGCGGGATGAAAATGGGTTTTGAGTGAGTATGGAGTAGGTATTGAAAAACGGAGTACAAGTAGGGGTACGGATACGTGTATAGCCTTCACCAGCCCTATACCTGCACCTGACCTGTACTCGTTTTTATAATAAGATGAAAAAATTATTTTGGTTTAACTTTTTCTCAGTTTAAGTTCAATCCAAATTTTTCTAACAAAAAATTAATCAATAATGTATTTGATTTTACATTTTTAAACAGTATATTTCCAAAATATCACGACTTTGCAATTTTATAATGACACCAATATATATTATACTTAGATATGTATTGCATATGTGTATTAATGTTGTCGAAGAGGAGTTGGCCGAGTGACCAACACTTCACAAGTCTTCCCCCCACCCCGGTTCGAACCTTGGAATCACAATTCTGCCTTTATGCAATTATGTGTGGGAGGTTTGTGAGTCTGGACTTTAATATGTGCTTTGACATTCTCTTTTCCCTAGCCCGTTCAGGTTCACTGGGTACCCTTAAGATAGGGGCTAGTGGGTTGGGCCCCCTTACCCTCGTAAAAAAATATGGTTATTAATTTTGCATTCTCTATGTGAACCCGAATAAAATTCGCAAATTTGCAAAATCCGATGGGAATGGATATGATTATTTTTTAATACCTGCTGAGTATAGGTACGAATAGGTGCATAATTTTTTAGAATGGATATGGATACAAATATGGTTCAACCTATCCCATTGCCATCTCTATTTATAAGCCTCATCAGTCGAAATAAGGACATTTAAAGACTCCCAAAAAACAAAAGAAAAAGCGTTATCCGGAATAGAATCAAACAATGTTGCAACAGAGGATCTAAATATCCTTGTTCTTCTCTCCATGCCAACTAGCAAGCAACGTCCCCAAGCAAAAAAGCAAAGATGATCCAACATGTATATTGTACACATCTAAAACCAAACAAATTCAGTGCATCAAATTAAATATAAATAAAAGAAAACTGAAAAGCTAAGTAAGAAGCGTTTTAAATTAGAATTTTAATTTGCAACAGATAAAAAATGTGTGAAAGGAAGAAGGGGAAGAGAAGAAGACAGATCATTCATCATGGAGAGAGAGAAGACAGATCATTCATCATGGAGAAAGAGAGAGTCAGAGAGAGAGAGAGAGACAGAGACCGAGACAGTGAGAGGTTTTCAGGGAAGGGGCTCCAAGGACAAGTAAATGTCAGGGAAGGACTTTTCTACCAATTATAAATAGGCCCCTCTGTTTTTGTTAAACCCTAGAAGTAGAAGCAACTCTGCCTCCAATTTACAACCTCAGACCCCTCCTCTGTTTTCCATTCGTGTTTTTTGGAGGCATTTTTGGCCCAAGATGACTGTCATCACTGAGCAGCCCGCATTTGGTATATTCACCTTTCCCTTCCCTTTTTTTTTAAATAATTTTTGTACGATTCATTTGTTAATAATTTTAGTTTATATACCATGCTAATTTTTAACAACTTCATGGACTATTTTCGTGAAGTCTTAGAGTGTTTAAATACATTCTTTTTATACAACAATAACAACAACTTTCAGTGTAGGTTTCTCTGTCGCATGATCTGTATATACATTTTTCTTATGATCGATAATTTTTAAGCAAGAGGTTTTGGGTTCAAACATTACTACCTTGGACCTAACACACCCAACCGAAGATTCAAAACACAAATTGAAATAGATTGATCCAATTTGAACCCAAAACCTTAGTAATCTGACGTGGTCTAAATCCCAAATCAAAGGTTTTTCTATTGATTTTCTTTGCAAGACAAATACTGTGGAACAAAACATCAATTGACCCGTAAATCAATTAGACCCAAAATAATCGCCAAAATGTTATCAAAAATTTGAATAGATGTAATTTAAAATTAATTTGAACCAAACGCAAACTACAGAATCCATTTTCTAAGGCTATGAGAGTTCTTATTCTTATAGGTTTAAAAAGTGGCATGACCAGTTAAAAAAACACAATGTTCAATATTTTTAATGTAAGATTGTCTTATCGAATACAAACTCCTTATTGTGTATGTAGAAATTGTAGTTTGTTTTAATCAAAAAAAAGCAATTGTAGTTTACAGTTATTTTTTATAAGATATTGAATTTGTGAGGGGGGAAATAACCGGTGATTATATGGGGCTTTTCCCCTAAGAAGGAAACCTAACTAGGTAACTTGTCTGATCAAGGGAAAATTTGCTATTTTTCTTTAAAAAAATTGGTCTCATAAAATGGATTTTTTTTTTGGGGGGGAGTTTTGGATCCTTTATTTCACTGGAGTCGATATACTATTGGCCCACCGAGGGATATAGCTCTCCCATCATATATTTTTTTCATTCATAAGATTTGAACCTGAAATCTTATTTAAGGAAAACAAGTATCAAACTACTTAAATTAAATTTTATTTTTGTTTAGGTAAAACAGGGATTGAGGCACCGGAGAAAAAGTTGGCATTTGAGGCAGAGGGACATGAGGTGACAGCCGAGGAAAAAGACGAAGAGGAGGAGGTGAGGGAGTTGGTGTTCGATGCTGGATTTGTGGTGCCTCAGCCTGACTCTTTTGTGGGACCGCAAGTCAATGCTTTTGGCCATACCTTCAGGTTATTCTCTCTCTTAACTTCGTCCAATTTTTACTGTATTTGTCTGCAAAAAAGATAAAAAAATTTCTCAGTGAAGAACTACAATTGTCTGCGGGCTCACCGAGCGGTCCAAGCCCAAGGAGGGACGGCTGTGGGGCCTTCACGTATAACCTGGTCCAACTAAGAATTAAAGCATTTGCAAGGGCAATGTCGTCATTTAGAGAGGGCCCCCATTTTTCTTTTTTCGTTTTAATTTTTTGATTAATTTCCCAATAAATATTAGTCATCTAATTCATCATTCATTAATTTTTTAAACACAGATTATGAGGCCAATGGTGAGAGGCAGCCTGGTGTGGAGAACTTTTATTGTATTAATCATGTTTACCAATGCGTTGACTTTGTAAGTCGTCAAAATAAAAGTCCTCATTTTTTATATTAGTGATAAAATCTCTTTTTTTTCTCTAATTAAAGGTTAATTAATTGGCAGGTGAGAAAGATGAGGGAGGAGTATGGAAAGCTTAACAGGGTAGAAATGAGTATTTGGGAATGTTGTGAGCTCCTAAATGAAGTTGTAGATGAGAGTGATCCTGATTTGGATGAGCCTCAAATTGAACATCTTTTGCAAACTGCCGAGGCCATAAGAAAGGACTACCCTAATGAAGATTGGCTTCATTTGACTGGCCTCATTCATGGTATATACTGCTACATATTCTCCTATAGATTTTTTTTTTCTTCCCCCAATTTTGATTACGAAGACATTAGGTTTGATTTTCCCTCAATCTTTTATTTTTTCCTGATTATAATTGCAAGCCAATAGGTTAAGATTTCTAAGTAGATATAAAGTAACTACAACGTACGTAGTAACCAACCTATTACTTTTTTGTGAAATATGCTAGATCTTGGGAAGGTATTACTACTTCCAAGTTTTGGAGGGCTTCCACAATGGGCAGTTGTAGGTGACATTTACCCTGTCGGTTGTGCATTCGATGAGTCAATCGTTCACCACAAGGTAACAATAACAAACAGCTAAAATACTTTGTTTACTTGTTTTCATTACATTGCTAATTATCCAATTAAATTGTGAAATTAATCTTAGTCTCTATATCCCTTGTAGTATTTCGCTTTGAATCCAGACTTCAACAACCCAGCATACAACACAAAATACGGCATATACTCCGAAGGATGTGGCCTTGGCAATGTGTTGATGTCATGGGGGCATGATGACTATATGTACATTGTTGCAAAGGAGAACAATACGACTCTACCTTCCGCCGGTCTTTTCATCATAAGATACCATTCCTTCTACGGTAATTATAAGCCAACCAATACTTTCACTCACAGAAACAAACTACAGAAGAAGCTAATAATTTTATATCAAACTCTTAATTTTAATGCAATTTGTTTGTTGGGTACGACCGGTCCTTAACAGCATTGCACAGAGCAGGAGCGTACGAGTACTTGATGAACGAGGAGGACAGAGAAAACCTAAAGTGGTTGCAAATCTTTAACAAGTATGATCTCTACAGCAAGAGCAAGGTTAGGATTGACGTGGATAAGGTCAAACCATATTACCTTTCCCTCATTGACAAGGTGATTTTTTTTTTCCTTTTAAATTTTCCTTGTAATTTTCTCTTATTTTTGGTTTCTCATGGTCAATTTGTGTCCGTCCATAATTATGCAGTACTTTCCAGCCAAGTTAAGATGGTGACGGGGAATGTAGAGAACTACCCTAATGGACAAACAGCAAGAGTCACTGAGAGTTTTTTTTAGGGCTGTAGATGTGTCCTCCCTCTATTTTGTTAAGGAAATGATGTGCATGTGGAGTTGTGTTTAAAGAGGATGTGGTGTTGTATTTCTGTGTATTAGGAATGCAACGTTTTATTACCTAAAGGTATGTATGCATTCTTATTTAGGAATCTAGCTTATCTTGAGCATCATTTATTCAAGTATCAAGAGAATTCTTATGTGCGTACGTTAGGTGAAATAATGGACAACCCAATATTTAAAGCGCACTAAAGTGACAAGCTACCTCTATAACTCATTACAATTATGAAGAGATTGAGCATGAAAGAGAGGAAGGGAAGTTTGTGGTCCACCCAAACAGTCGTGTGCCTCCTCTGTCTGCTTGTGTTCATTGCTAATGAAACTACATACAACTTACATGAGAAATCCAACGGGCTTTAACTTGCTTTACATGCCTAAGTACTAAAGAATAAACATTAAATAGAAGAAATAATAAAGAGAAGAAATAAATACATATATTATATATAATAGAGTCCTAATACTCCCTCTCAAGATGGATTATAAGGATTAACCATGCCCAGGTTGCTGCGAAGATCCACAAATTGTTGCTTCCCGAGGGCTTTAGTGAAATTTCGGTAGGTTGATGTTGCGACGGAAGGTAAGACACAACAAAATCAGCATACTCGAGTTTTTCATCGACAAAATAGCAATCAATTTCGATGTGCTTCATTTGCTCATGAAAAACAGGATCCTTGCGATGTGAAAAGTAGCATGACTGTCACAATATAAATGCATAGGTGTAGTCAGAAAAACACACCCAAGGACACCAAAAGGGATTTTAGCCAAACTAATTCACTAGTAGTCGCTACCATAGAATAGTACTCATTTTCAGCTGAAGATCGAGACACAGTGGTTTGCTTTTTAGTATACTAGGAGACGAGATGCCAACACCCACCAAGGGTAATCAGATAACCAGTGAGAGACCATTCGGTGAGAGGACATGCTCCCTAGTCGGCATCACAGTAGTTAGTGACCTGAAGATCACTATCTTCTCTCAAAAGAATACATTTCCTAGGAGTGGCTTTTAGATAGCACAAAACACGACATGCTGCATGCATATGATCTTCCCTAGGGTTCTGCATGGACTCACACAAGATGTGGATAGCATAGCATAACTTTGGTCGAGTGAGAGCAAGATAGATAAGACGCCCCACCGGGCATCAATAACTGCTAGGATTAGTAAGGCCCTATCCCGTAACCAAAGCAAGCTTATGGTTTTCCTTCATGGGAAAATCAATGGGTCAACCACCTAACAAGCCATATTCAGCCACAATTTCAAGTGCATATTTCGGGTGACATAAAAACAACCCACGTGGTCCTCGTACCACCTCATTGCCAGAAAATATTTAAGTGGTCCATGATCTTTGATGCGAAAACATGAATGCAAGTAAGCTTTGAAATCATGGCAAGCTAGAGCATTATCACCATCAAGGATAATATCATCCACATATACTAACAGAGCCAAGAATAACTCTCCCTTATGATAAGTGAACAAAGAATCATCAGCGTACGACTTGGTGAACCCATACTCACTTAACTTGGAAGACAATTTGGCAAACCATTGATGGGGAGCTCGACGCAGACCATATAAAGATTTATATAGCTTGCACACCTTTTTGGGTGAAATAGTGGAGAAACCAGGTGGTTGATGCATGTATACTTCTTCATCAAGATCGCCATGCAGAAAGGCATTATTGACATTCATCTGGTGCTACTTCCAACATTCAGCAGCAACCACAGATAAAAAAGTCCTTACGCTAGTCATTTTTGCCACTGGCGCAAACGTTTCAATGAAATCAAACTCGTCTAACTAGTGATCACCACAGACAATAAGTCTAGCCTTGTATCTTTCTCTGATACCATCAGACTTGTACTTGACTTTGTAAAACCATTTGCAATTGATGGGCTCCTTGCCTGGTGGAAGGTTTATGATAGTCTAGGTGTGATTATCTTCCAAAGCATGAACTTCTTCTGCCATGGCCTATTGCCATCGAGAATCCTTTGTAGCCTCATGATAATATTTGGGTTTAACAATGTCCATGGTAGTAGCTAAGAAAGCCTTATGATCATTAGAGAAATTATTGCATATGATGTAATTAACTAAGGGATGAAGCATACCTGAGGAGCCCTATTGGAGCGAATTACTGTAGATAAAGGGGTCGCGAGTATGAGCACTATAACATACGTAGTCTTCCAAATGCGATGGGTTGCGTCGACCATGCATGGACCTGCACGTTGGCTCTAAATCAGACCTACTTACTGAATCAGCACTAGATGGCTTAGTAATACTCCCCTTTGCTTCGACTCTAATCACAAGTACAGCTGCAGGCTCAAGCCCAATTTGGCTCGTAAACACATCAAGTGCTGTAGAATGGAGTGGGCTTATGTCATCACCATCCAACAAAGGCCCAGATTAGGCCAAATTGGGCTCAGTGCCAATTCCTAATCTTGGACAAATGTGTTGCTAACCCAAACGTAAGGGATTAATCCCAAATGGACTCTCCTCATCATCTAAGATTACATTCTCCCTTTACAAAGTAGTCCATTCATTAATTTGATCATGATGATTAGCTGTTTGAGGTGTGGAAAAGGAAAAATTTGTTTATGAAATGCCATATCCCTATTCACAAAGATCTCATTAGTCTCCAAGTCATAAATCTTCCATCCTTTCTTCCTGTAAGGATAACCAACAAATATACCCTTGTGACTTCGAGGTGCAAACTTGTATTTCAGTTTGGACCGTACATGAGCATAGCAAAGGCAACCAAACACCCTTAACTGATCATAGTTAGGTTTGACTCCAACGAGCACTTCATAGAGAGTTTGGC
>NCQV01064132.1:18225-31510 GCA_002740545.1 Lophocereus schottii
TGAGAAACCCGAGGGGCTTTAACTTGTTATACATGCCTAAGCACTAAAAAATGAACATTAAATAGAAGAAATAATAAATAGAAGGAACAAATACACATATTACATATAGCATAGTCCTAATAAATTATGAGTACATTATTAGTTGATGGAAACCTTCGTTACCAAGTGTCTCATTCCTCTACCAAGATAGTTTTGGAGATTATTGTAGATTGTAGAGCTAGTCTCCAAGTTGAGGATGTAATGTTCATTGTCCAACTCAAATTATTTGCCATTCTTACTGTAAATACAAGATTTTATCGTACTTTTTAAAAAGTTTTATGATATACGAGAATTTGTGGGTACTAAAGAGTGAAGATATGTTGTTACCAAATATGGCATAATTGGTTTGTGCCCAAATTGTAAGTCCAAAAATTCACTATATAAAAAGCATAATGTGTAACAATATAAAAAGAATAACATGCCTAACTGGCATAATTGGTTTGTGAGTTGTGACGCCCTTTACGCTAAAACAATTACAAAATAGGATATTTTAATTCTTAAAAAAGAATAAAATGGTTTTTCTTTAGTTGAAACCGTAATTACTTGACTAATAATGAAAACGAACGTACCTCTTAATTAGCCTAATATGACAACAGCCCATATTTGAACCAAATTGTCGATAACAATTATAAAATGTCATAATGACTAGAGTCAACATGCTTAAAATATTGATCTATCTTTATCAGTGGAAGCCAATTGTTGCTCAAATAAAATTTAACTTAATAGTTGATCCTAGCTAGATAATAAGATAAACCAACTCTGACCAATTTAAAAATTGGGTATGGACAATTCTATTAATTATTTATGTGGTGTTGCATAATGTTCAAACTATACTACTATAAAATCCATCAAAGTTCAATTACGCGCATTGTCTAACTCAGAAAAAATTACGTTTGTCACAAAAGTTCTATTCGAATTTAAATTTTGGATAGTCGTTCAAATTGCCATGCAGCATAACACCTACGGGTTAATTTTATCGGAATGTTTGTCATAGGAATACCAAGCTTTGCAGCATGGGTTGGGATTGAAGTCCTAGGGAACCCTAAACTAAGAGAAAATGTTTCATCTCTGGTGGTGGTGGTGGTGTTGGAATCACTGTTGGCGAACTAGCTAAACTCAAAGGTTGTCGCGTCATTGGCAGGTGTGGACCTGATGACAAGGTATGCTAGTTTGAGAGTCATGTACTTTGAACACGAGTTCAAATGAGAATTTGGATATTAGTTTTATTTATATTTGGTACAAAGGTGAAGTTACTGAAAGAAGAATTTGGATTTGATGATGCATTCAACTATAAAAAGGAACCAAACCAGATCTTGGTGCTGCACTTAGCAAGTAATTGGAGCACTATCTTTTCATTTCTCCCCACTTTGGTCTGTGAGGATCTAAGCTTAAGCATTTAATCTTGGATTCGGCTTAATTGAGAAAATTTTGTCAATAAACTTGGTGTCTAATTACAGGTACTTTTCTAATGGCATTGATATATACTTTGAGAATGTTGGAGGTAAAACCCTTGAAGCTATGCTTAATCAGGTTAATACCTATGCTCACACTCTGCTTTGCGGAATGGTATCTCAATATAATAAGGTATTAAGGTATTAGATTACCCGTCTAAATAACAGAGATAAAATGGCATATACCTTAACATTTCCTATGTTGTTATTCTCAATTTGCTTATTGATTATAACTGCGTGTAAAAACATAGGTCTGGACCGAGAGGGAGGGGGTTTGAAACCTATTGAATATGGTGGGAAGGAGGTTCGAATGCAAGGGCCTATCAAAACAGGAATGTGGATTTTATAGCAGAAATGGAGGGATACTTGAAGGAGAAAAAGATAATCTCAAAACTCAAGATACACAAGGGGAGTGAGAGCTTTCTTGATAGCCTTGGATCAGTTTTCTCTAGTTCTAATATTGGCAAGGTGGCGGTTCAAGTTGAAGTCTAAGTTAAAGTAAATTAATGGGTACTACATTGCCTACTACTAAAAAAGCACGAAATGGCGATAGAATTCAGTGAAGGAATAATATAACGACACACCTAGCGACAGAAATGACGATGGAAAATTTATATTAGGAAAATGTCAGATTCAGCGACAGAACTGACGACGGAAATACATATTTGTTGCCAGTCTTTAATGTTGGGGACGATATCCGTCGTCACATTGAAATTAATTTAATTTAATTTCAATTTGGCGACAGAATAGAAAAACATCGCTGAATTTAAAAAAAAAAATAAGGGAGGCAATGGAATCAGCGACGGAAATTTCGTCGCCCCTCAGCTTAAATGAATCCAGATCTGTTCAGGAATCATTTGAGCACTGTGACGAGAGAGAAAGAGAGAGAGAGAGAGAGAGAGAGAGAGAGAGAGCCGAAAGCAAATCGCAAACCCCCTCCCACCAACCACCCACGTCGCTGACCGGTCACCGGCAACCATCCCCAACCGCCACAGCTCCCCGTCGCCGGTTTTTACAATAATTCGAGGTATTTTTCTCAACTAAATTACTTGTAATTTCTAAAAATTTATGTATTACATTGTTAGAATTTCATAGTTAGCTTATATTCTTATTAAAATGTGGTATTTGTGTGAAGTTATTGCTTGAATTTGTGGCAAGATTTTGGTAAATACAATTTAGGATTTATGTTTGGTAATTTGAAAGCAAAATCTGATATGTTGGTGGAGTGAAATGGTTTGGTTGATAATGTTGTTGAAATGTGGTATTCGTATGAGGTTATTGCTCTAATTTGTTTGAAGATTCTACTCAATGCAATTTAGGGTTTAGGCTTGACAATGTGAAGTTGAAATTTGATATGTTGGTTAAATGAAATGCTTTAATTGATAATGTTGTTGAAATGAAGTATTTGTGTGAGGTTATTGCTCTAATTTGTTTGAAGATTTTGCTCAACATAATTAGGATTTAGGTTTGGTACTGTGAAGTTGAAATTTAATATGTTGGTGGAATAAAATATTTTAGTTTCTGGTTTTATTGAAATGTGATATTTCTATGAAGTTGTGGCTCTAATTTGTTTGAAGATTCTATCGAGTATAATCTAGGCTTATGTTTGATAATTTTAAGTTGAAATTTCATATGTTGGTGGTCATTTACGCACAAGTTTGAATGAATTATTTATTTTATAAAATTCAAAAGAAGATAAAGACATTTGTAGAAATTTATAAGTAAACATATGTAATATATGATTGAGTAATTTATATAATTATTATTATTTAAACTGAAATTAATGCTTATCCAATAACTTATATGGTTATTGTTGTTTGAACAGAATATGAATGATCCTCCACATCGTAGGTGGATGTATAATAGATTATGACCTGATATGAGTGGTTATATGCAAGAATTTCTAAATGGAGTTAATGAATTCGATGAATTTGCACGTAGGCATACAGAGTTTCTAAATGGGGGGAAAGTATAGATGTCCTTATACTAAATACAAAAATAAGGTGTACTTAACACCCGATGAGGTCAAGATGCGCCTTATGTATAAGGGTTTTGTGAAAGGATATTGATTTTGGATAAATCACGGGAAAGTAGAGCCTGAGTAATATGATTTTGAGTATTGAAATAGTGAAATTCCTGAAGTTGGAGGTTCAAGTCATATTAAAAATAAATACAATGAATCCTTTGTAGATCAGATAGATGACTTGGTTGGTGATGCTCTAATGGCAAACTAAAATGCAAGGGAGGAGGAATCAAGCACTTGTCGAGAACCATTTTATAATATGGTTCAAGCTGCTCAACAACCCTTATAAGATGGTTGTTCCACCCACAGTGAGCTCTCAGCTGCTCTGAGACTGTTGAGTATCAAATCTGATTATAACATGCCACAGAATTGTTTCAATGAAGTTGTTCAACTAATGAAAGAGATTTGTCCACCTAACAACCGCATGCCAAACAACTATGGGCAAACGAAGAAGATTGTAAAGATGTCGGTAACGATGTCGTTCACATTGATTGTTGCCAGAAAGGTTGCATGTTATTTTATAAGGAGAATGGAAACCTAGAAGTAGGCAAGTTTTGTGGCCATTCAAGATGGAAGAGGCAAAGGTCACAACCAAGAAATCAAAATTCATTCCCATACTCAAAGATGCATTACTTGCCGTTAAAACCTTGACTTCAGAGGTTGTATGCATTAAGAAGTACTGCAGAGCACATGAGATGACATTATGAACATCAGAGTGAGGACGGTGTTTTATGTCATCCATAAGATGGGATAGCATGGAAACATTTCAATAATAAGTACCCTGATTTTGTTGTAGAGTCTCAGAATGTGAGGCTTGGCTTATGTGCTGATGGATTTAATCCTTACACTTTGTCTTCAAGATCTTACTCCATTTGACTGGTGGTAGTTACATCTTATAATCTTAACCCTGAAATATGTATGACCACACCATTTATGTTCCTCACTTGTGTAATCCCCAACCCTAAAAATCCTAAGAATAAAATAAATGTATATTTACAACCTCTTATTGATGAGTTGAAAGAGTTGTGGGATGTTCGGATTAAAACATGACATTTCTATGAGGTAGACATTTTAGATGAAGGCTGCCCTTGTGTGGACCATCAATGATTTCCCTACATATGAAATGTTGTCTGAGTGGAGTACTAATGAAAAATTGGCATATCCTGTATGTATGAAATAATAAAAGGCTCTAAGATTGAAAAATGGAGGTAAATTCTCATGGTTTGATTGTCATCGATATTTTCTGTCAAGGAATCATGCGTTTAGAAGAAATAGAACATCATTTCGAAATAGGGGGTCCTCCTCGCCGCATATTTGGGGAAGAACTTTATGCTGAGGTAGAAGATTACCTAATGGTAACTACAAACAGTGACTTTGTTATACTTGAATTTTAGGAAAATGAGCACAACTGAACGAGGAAGAGCATATTCTGGGAATTGCCTTATTGGCAACATCAATTGTTCCACCGTAATTTGGATATGATGTGCATAGAAAACAACTTTTTGGAAACATCATTGACATTGTTATGGATGTTCACAGAAAAACTAAGGACAATGCCAAATCAAGAATGGGTGTTGCAAATATATGAGATAGAGAAGAATTACATTTACAGCAAGGCCCTAGTAGCAAGACGGTTAAACCAAAAGTGATGTTCGTTCTTCCTGTGGATAAACGAAGAGAGTTGTGTGAATGGCTAGAGGAGCTTCAAATTCCTGATGGGTATTGCTCCAACTTGAGAAATATCATCGATCCTAATGATGCAAAATTCAACAACATGAAAAGTCATGATTGTCATGTGTTCATGGAGACTCTTTTACCCATTGCATTTGGTGCACTTCCAGATAATGTGTTGAAACCTCTCATTAAGATAAGTCAGTTCTTTAAGAACTTAAGCGCAATAACACTGTGAGATGATATGCTTAAGGAGATGCATCGAAATATTGCCATCACTCTCTATAAGTTGGAGATGATTTTTCCTCCTGACTTCATCAATATAATGGAGCACTTGCCAGTGCATTTGGTTGAGGAGGCTCAGCTTGGTGGTCCTGTACAATATCGATGGATGTATCCATTTGAGAGGTACGTGGGATGTATTTGACGAAACCTCATCTCAATTCTTATGTGTGCATTCAATTAGAAGTGGTGGGAATTGTAAATTTTTTAGGTACTTTGGCTGATTGAAGAAAAAGATTAAACAACAAGCGTGTCCAAAAGATTCAATCATAGAAGCTTACCTCGAAGCTGAGAGGACATTCGTCGCCTCCTATTACTTCGGTTGTCACGTGCCCTCCATGCGCACTAGATGTCGGAGAAATCAAGATAGTGAAGAGCATAATAATCATTTCCCAACTCTATCTGTGTTTGAACCTCATAGGACACCAACTGGGAGGGAAAGATCAAGGTATCTCACAGATGCTGAATATGTTGCTACCCATCTTCACATGTTGTTAAATTGTGATAAAGTGAAACCTTATATTGGGTGAGTGCTGCCTTAAGTTTCTTTTCAGTTAATTATTCATAGTAGTAGTTTATTAACCACCTTCGTAAAATTTGGCAAAATTTTCATAGAGCAAGTTAGAACAGCCTGTCCCAATGCTAACGATACTAATGTTAACGCTATCATTGAAACTCATTTTGTGAATTGGTTTAGTCTAAATGTAAGTAATTAAACTTACTCCTTGATAATTTTACCATAACAGTTTGGTTCATTGTCTTAATTAAAGCCACATATTATGTAACCTTGGTTCATTACATTCAAATGTTCGACAACCACAAACATTGGTACTTGACACAATTGGCTACGAAGCCAAATCAGTCTGTGTCAACATGGACAGCATATAAAGTGAATGTAATCGAATTCCACACAGAAGCTCATAGTGTCAGGAAGAAAATATATAATTGTGGTGTTAGTGTATGTGGTATGGGAAAAGGCGATATTGAAAATGATTATTATGACGTACCAAAGGATATTGTCCAAATTGAGTATGTGAGCAACAACAACAACAACAACAACAACTCCAAATTGAGTATGTGAGCGGACCACTTAAAAGCTGTGTACTTTTCAGTTATCAGTTGCTTGATCCCATATTGAATCGTGGGATACGATCTCATAAACTAAGCAAACTTCTTGAGGTACATCACACAAGGAGGTACCAAAAATACGACCTATTCATCTTCCCAAATACGGCATCACAAGTATACTTTATATCACATGTGGATTGCTCAAGGGATAGGGCCAATTGGCTTGTTGTCACCCCAACCAAACCAAGGGTGAGAGTGGATAAGCAATGCATTCTACCTTCTACTTATCAACAAACAGACATGCCGACACACATCGAACCTATGAATGATGTTATCCCTATATCATTAGTGGATGAAAATGAACCGCCATAAGAGGTTAATGATGAAATGGGGTTTTCATTTATTTAGGTTAATGAGGATGTAGATGAGGAAGAGGATGATGAGGGTGATGAAGAGGCTGAGTGGGATGATGGCAATGAAATAGATGAAGAAGAGGAAAATCTATATTTATATAACAATGATGACGATGATGTTGATGATGATGATGATGATGATGCAGATGAATGAGTACTTATGCATTGTTATGTATTTGAGAACTTACTTGAAAAACTATTTTTTGTGACTTGAATTTTATTATACGAATGAATTTTCAAAATATATGTCACCTAACTATTATGATGTCTGAGTAAACGGTTGATATGTGCAATTGTTATATATTATACTTGCATTTGTTGTTAACTATTTCAGGTATGGATTCTAGTTCCCGCCGAGGTAAGTCCTCTGCTCGAGGTAGAGGACGAGGGCATAGGAGCTCTGTCGTAGATCCCACTGCCATGGACGTTGATCCATCTTCCCCCCAGGTACCTCAGACCCCAGTTCCGCCAGGAGCGATAATGGCTGGTTACATATTAACACTTTGTGTAACCATGATAAATTACTATTGTATTATTTAATGTATTTGTTGTGTTCGTCATTACAGAAGTGGTTTACTTAGGATCGGATCAATGAGAACCGTGTAAGAAAAAATTTTGAAAACAAAGGAATTCACGCTTGAGAGACTTCCTTGGCAGAGCAAGGAAGCACAACTAAAAGCCTGTTTGGCTCTATGATGCTCAATGGGAGGGACTCCAATAATACTGGGCAAACGAAGCTTACAAGAAATTGCATCAAATAGCTCAAAAGAACTGACCGGCTACTCCAGAAAGTGGTGAACCATTTCTGCACACTTGTGGCTCGATCCCTATGCATAAGTATAGGAGGCTTTGGGTATAGAACTTTGCTATGTTTTTCTTTAATTTTAGTACTCTATGCCACTTTGAATGTGGTTTGGCGGACGTTTTATATAATTTTCTTTGGCACGTAGGTGAAAGAACTTGGGACGGATCCCACAATTGTTGAATTATTCGGGCCCACTCACAAACTCTATGGCAAAGAAGATGCCCCTTGAGTTGACAAGAAATCACAAAGAACATATGTAAGCTATTCTCAATTATCAATCTTTATTAGTAGTTCTAACTGGACTCGTCTACTTTAATTTCATTAACTGTAATACATATTTTTTTTGCATATGTTATGAAATTGTAGGAATCCTTTGAACGCGATTTTCAAAACGCGATCAACTCCCAAGAGGCCTAAGATGGCTCTTCTCAAAATCCATCCCAAGCATTTCCAAATCCAAATGAATTGTGGGTGAAGGCGTACAAGAATAAGAAAGATCGTATTTATGGCATTAGCGACGAGGCTATCAACATTAGGGATTCCTGACAGTCTCACTCAGCGAGCCGGTACAGTTTCAATATTAAAGTTTCATTGACCATTGTTATACGATAAATTTATTTAATTGATATACTAATGTTAGGTACTTCACATATGTGGCTGTTAGCAGGTATATGTCATATGCCATCCCAACAAGAGTTGAATGATTTAAGAGGTGTAGTAACTAACTTGGGAGGTGAGCAAACTTCGCAAGCTGAAAGTTATCAGTTGCTTATGGAGAAATCTAAGCAACAGGAGAAATCCAATCAACTGTTCACCCAAAGCAACCAGCAACTGAGCCAGCAAATGATGAGCATCGATCAGCTATTACAAGCATTTTTTCAAATTGCAACAAGCTTCTGGCTCAGGATCTTAACCACCTATTCCGCCGTAGCCACAACATAATGAGGACGAGGATTAGGATCAACAAGGTGGCGCTCCTCACCTTGGTGTTTGAGGATGTTGCGGTTTTCCCTAGTTGGTGATTCTCCTCATTGGTTCGATTTGAAGTACACGACTTGCTGCTTGCTTCTCCCTGCTTCTCCTTCTTCTTTTTGTTGCTTGCTTGCTTCTCCTTCAACCATGGCTAGCTGCTTCATTCCTGTCCTCTTAGTGCTTGCTTCACCCTCGTCTTCTAAGTTTATCTGACTTTGATTAACTAGCTACTTGTGGTTTGTTTGCAATTTGTGGTTTGTGATATGTACCCTTTGTTTGGGAATTTCTTGTTTGTGAATTGAAAACGATTGGTTTCAAGTGTTGCTTTGTTGAGAACATCTGATTGGAAATTACTTGGGACTTGTGGCGTAGAACTTGTTGAGAACGCTGCAAATGAAGCCATACTCGATGCCATTGGATGTTTATAGACTGAATACTCTTTGTAAATTTGATGCAGGGAATTAAATGTATGTATTGAGGGATATGATAAAAAACAAGCATTTTTATTTTTAAAAAATTACAAATGTAATGACAAAATGGCGATGGAATAGGAGATTTTCTTTTTTTAACAACAAAAGTCAGCGACGGAATTAAAGTTCGTTGCCATTAGCGATGAAATTGTCGTCGCTAATTCCGTTGCTAATAACGACGGATTTTTAATCCGTTGCCCACTACCCCCTTTTCATTCGCCCAAAAAATGGTTTGCCGCAGTGATCGTCGCTGGTTCTGTCGCTAACGGTGATGGAATTTCAAAATTCCGTTGCCAAGTACTCTGCAACAAGTGAAAATCTGACACCTCTTTTTCGTCACCAATTCTGTCACTGAATTCAAAAATCTATCACTGATATGCCCTTTTCCGTCATTGATTCCATCGTTATTTGGAATTTTTTTTTTTGTAATGGCCATTTAATTATGTGCCATCTTTTTTTTTTGTTTTATTGGTTATCAATCTTTAAGATGTGGTATGTTGTTAAGGTCATAAACCCATGAAAGCTTGCTTTAAGTTCTGCAATTGCCTGTATTTTATCAATGTAATGTTATGCACTTGGTGGATTCATGCATCTAGACTATATTAACCTTATTTATGTTTGCCTTGTAATCCTTAAATTTCCACCCAAAATGTCGTTAAATCTTAGTTCATATACTAAAATCCACTAAACTTCGTATATATAGTAGTACAAAAGAGTTAATAATTTTGTTTGAATATATATAAACTTGGTTTAAGACCCAATTAAGCAGTAATTATCTACAAGAGGTCACTAGCCGTGTAAGCCACGTGGATATGGCATGGTGGTAACACATAAGAATCGTGGCAACACTCCTTGTTTGGTGCATTTTGACATTTTCTTTTCGGTTAAGTAGGCTTAGCCGATTGACCCCTATTTTAAGGATACATGGTGGATCTCAACAGGTCAAAGGGCAAACCTATGAAGATGTGCTCAATCATGTTAACCCATGCGCTTGTATTCCCCTTTGTGGGATGGTTTCACAATATAATAAGATATATCTTTGTATAATACTATGTAGAAAGATATCTGAATACTTAAATTTAGGTTCCATTCTTTCCATAGTTCAATTGAATTCAATTAAGCAAAAAATAATTTTAGAATTCAGCATAAATAGGTTCAATCCAGTATAATTCCACAAAAGCATATCAAATTCAACTCAACAAAAATAAATTGAAAAGAATAGGGCCTAGTAATAGAGTTTATAGGGTTCCCATCTTTCCCTTTTCTTGTGATTTTAATTTCTAATCCTCGAAGTTATGTACAAATTCTAGGTGTGGATGGAGAGAGATGGAGTTTGAAACCAATTGAACATGGTAGGGAAGGAGGTTTGGATGCAAGGGTCATGTTGAAGATTTCATGAAAGAGATGGAAGGCTATGCATGTGAAGATGAAAAAGATAGTCACAAGACACAAGATTTACAAGGGTATTATTAACTAATTTCGTTAGATCTTATATTTATAAATCAGCAACTATATGCCGCCTCACTACTTTATGGAAAGGAAACATTAAGCATTTGGAAATTTAAAAAAGAATATTTTACTTTAATTCACGAAAATGAAAGCTAAAATAGTTATCCAAAACATGCTTTCGTAGTCTTTTAGAAAAACATAAATTCTTGGAGGAGATCGTTTCATATAAGGGTGATTATAAGACAAACTCCTTCAAAAGGGACTATTTTGGGATTTCATAGTGACTAATATATAATATGTTTTATAGTGAACTTTTTTATGTAGGGTGACTAGTAGTTTATCTAGTAGTGACTTTTATAATAGTTACCCTTAAACCTAAATTAACTATTAGGTATATCAATTGTTGTTTTAACCATCACCATAAAAGAGTCTTTCTCATGCAATTAATGCTTTATGTGAGACGTTTTTATGCAAGAAACTAATTATGTGGCCTGTTTAAAGCATATTTTTTCTTGCAATACATGTCTAGTTTTATAATTGATGGTTTTCTCTTGTCAAACGTATTTTTGTCAATTTCTATCATATTCTTTTAGAAATACATATTTTCACAACTCATATAGGCATACAAATATATAAACTTGCCTATATGACAAATACACATAGACAAAAATTACTGATGTTTCTTTAATTAGATCATATTCACTAAATAGCCATTGCCAAGAATTACAAAGCTCGATTTTTGTCTCTCAAAATATTCAACTATATAATGTAATTTATTTGTGTATATCGGAGAAAATTTTGGTTGGCAATTCACTTACTTTATTTTGCAACGGTGTTGTTTTACCTTCCATTATTTTGAACATTGGGTAGTCCATCGGTTTGGAGTTCATTTTCACCACTCTATCTAAAGAGGATAAATAGGCTATCGAATTTAAGGAATACACTTTGAATTGGTTTGGTGACTTCACTCAGCCAGTTATTTAATATATATCAGACACCTACAAGTGTGTACTCTCACTTATCATATACACATATTTTTTCAACGTGTATTTGTTATATTGATACAATTTTTAATATTTGACGCTAATGTGGCTTATGAGAGCATATACATTTAGGAGTATGATATAAGCTTATTCTTGCTATCTCTAGTTCTTCTAATTTACTTTGTTGAATATATTCACATTAGACATTGGTTGTTCATTGCTTAAATACACAAATTTGATGAATGTTACCTCTATATGGCCTGTTTGTATTTAACTTATATGGATTTAAGATATAAATAAACTAGTAATAATTAATATTCCAGGCAAGTATCAAGTACAACTTCAATTAGCCAGTTTGTTGGTTGGTTTGGCTCGAGTTAGAACTCGATAGGGTCCATCTAAACTACAAAAAGTAAAAGAAAAAAAGCAAAGACCCTCAGAAGTCATACCCCTAATTTGCATCCAAAGAAAAATATGAAATTCAGATTAATATTCCGTAGAATTCACTGTCATTGATAGCGGACAATATTAGGTCTTAATAGCTTAACTAGAGAGACCCCAGATGCCCGGCATGCAGCTCAGATGGTAGAGCGCTTGCCTAGCATGCGAGATGCCCTGCATCTCCATTCATATATATTAATTTTGTAAACATTTATGCTTCAGGATTAACAAACTTTCTGAATCCAGTTTCCAATGACTACGTTATATGCAGTTGACACGCTCTCCTCTCCCTTTGTTTGTTTCTTTCTTCTTCTTCTTCTTCTTTTTTTGTTTTTAATGTGTTGGGTGAGCTTTGACAATTAGAGCTGTCCATAATTGCTCAGTTTTGATTAATGTAGAGTAATATATAGAGGAAAGTTTTTAATTTAGAAATATATAACTAAAGAAAAATAAACACCTAAATGGGTATAAATTAAAGAAAAATGAAAACAAAAACAGGTAAAGTCGGTATGATATGTTTTTGACTTTTATTCAGTAAGCTGTAAATGAATGTACATAATACCAAAATATCCATAATATTTAGCAATTTAGTGGAGAATTACTATTATAAACCGTGCTAAACAATTGAATAAGGAAAACTATTCTAAACCGTGAGAATAAAATAAGCAAACTACATACCAAACTGATCATATCTAATTAGATTATTTGACAATCCTTCCTAAGAAGCTTCTAATTATGATTAATTAAAGGTCCTATTCACCGAAATTAGCTATTTAGATAGTGTTTAGGTACTGAATAGGTTAATTGTTTAGGTAGTGCAATTTATTTTAGTTTAACTATTAGTGAATAGATACTTAAACAAATGGTCGAAGAAAATATGAAAGGTAAACTTAGTTATTGGGTTAGATGATTAATGCAAGTTCACATAGAAGCATATAAATAGTTCCAAACATAAACTTTTCAAAGGGTATTTTTGACCAAAAAATATGAAGCGCTACTTTCGAATACCAAAAGATTTTATAAATGCAACATGAAAGCCTCAAGCAATTTGAAACACTAGTCCAAATATTGCGTTGTTAACTTCGAAAATTAACTGATTAGTACTTTCACTTAGTCAAAACGCTAAATATTACTGTTGCATAATTATATTTAGTTTTGATGATGACAAATCCAAGTGCAACATATTTGTCTAAGTAATGTTGTTCCAAACAAGCTCTC
>NCQV01064133.1:0-17585 GCA_002740545.1 Lophocereus schottii
TATATATATGTATATGTATATGTATATGTAATGTACGTACGTATGTGTCTCTCTATATATACACACACATATACACACATATACTCAAACAAAACAAAGTCTTCTAATCATTTGATACATGTTATTCTTACAAATTTTTAAGATAATTAATGCTTTTTTAAATGTCACAATTAATTAATGATATTTTCAAAATTAAGAAAAAAAATTCTCTGATAATTATGAAAAAGAATATCAATTGGATTTGCAGGTCATTATATGAGATCTTTCTTAAATAATTATGAAAAAGAATATCACTTATATTAGGAACAATGCATTAATTAGGAGAGTATTGTCTTTCTAATATTGTTATATTCATATAATATCACATTAGTTCCAATATCTCAGAAAATATATACTGTTCCTATAATAATTTCTAATAATTATGGAGAAGAATGTCATTTAGATTTTTCTATCATTATTTGGAGCTAATATTTTTCATAATTTACGAACTGATAATGTCAAGTAGCTAATATTATTTATTTTTTCCTTTTTTTTGAACATAAATATGAAATATTAGAGATGCTAAACACAATATGATGATGATTACAACTCTTATATATACAAAATAATACGACTTCTAGATTACCATAAAGTACTAAATTGATTTCAATTTGCACATCACAAGAATTCAAGCTAGTGTTAACCAAATTGATTTCAATTTTCGTAACACAAGAGTTCAAGACAATATTAACAATTTTTAGGTGGCAAGATTATTCTCCAAAATACATATTCTTATTATGGTATATTATCTTAAAAGGTGATGCTGTAGATAAGCTGATTCATTAGTTTCTTACATCAATTATATGTCCCCGTATTTCTGTATTGATTTTGATAAACTTTTGAAAGTATTTGCTTTAAAATCGCAATCAATTTTGTTTATAAATATAGTTAGTACTATTTTAAAAAAAGTACTCACTGATAAAATGGATTTTGATTAGGATAATTGACATAAACATTTTCACTATTACTTTAAAAATAAAATAAATATAAATACGTAATAATACATATATTTATAATTAGACTTGTCAAAAATTAACCCGACCCGAAAACCCGATCCGAGCCTGGCGGAAAATTTTGGATTTTGAACACAATCTTCTCAACCCGAACCCGAAAAATCCGCCAATTAGTGGGCGAACCTGACCCGAACCCGCCCGTTTCACCTGAACACTATATCCTTAGTTTTTGTTTTTTTTTCTAATTTATTACTCTTAACAATAATAGTTAGTTATTTTTATCGAATAGTTTAAAAGACATTATATTACTATTGCATCTATTTACAAATTAAGCAATAATAACCTTAGTTTTTCTTCTCCATTATCTGAAAATAATATCGTACACAACTTTTAAATGGAAAAAAAATTAAAAATGAATATAAAATTGCATGAAATAACTATCTAATCTTTTAAAAAAAAGTAAACCTAAAAGAAGACAAGCATTAAGATGCACAAGTCATACCGTTATATACTTAGTTAAACAAATACGTCTAATTATTTTTCAAATTAATTAATTTGTAATAATTTAAATTTTTGATGTCGTAATTGCAAGATAATATCTTATACTTCTTGTATTCAATTTTATTTAGTTTTCGTTCCAACTAGTTTTGAATTATGATCTTAGTGGTTGGAAAACGGCTAGCTGTATTAGTATTGGAGTCAACCCATTAATAAAGTTTTACCTGATTTGACATTGGGAGCTCAGTTAACCAAAATATTAAATTATTAAATAGGTTTTCAGCAGTCAAACTGCTACAATCTATTAAAATACTCTGGATGTGCTGGCTCATAAATAGTTGACCCGCTATTGACGTTCTTTCAATATACGGGTTGATCTACTCAAAACCAACTGAGGGTTGATTTCCTACCCGCCGATCAAGATGTTCATATATTATAATAAAAAGTTTGAATATTTTTAATATTCTTTTGAGAAGTTACAACTATTATGCCTTTTCATTAAATACTGACAATTTTGAGTAATCATTATGCAAAATTTTTGATTTTGAAAAAAGAAAAATAACTTATAGAAAAGACACTCTAAACCTGTTGAGTTGATCCGAAACTCGTAAAATCAAAATATACCCACCTGTATTTTGCCCAAACGCAAAATGCACCTAATTTATATTTTATTTTAATTCGAATACGCTCAATCCATATTTAATCTATACGTCCATATTGACAGGTCTATTTATAATTATAACGAAAACAACCAACAACAGAGTCTGTGATACACGTGGTCCTGCTTTCCGGCCGCTATTTGCCTCCCTTTTCTTTTTGGAGCGGGGAGACAATGCTCGTCTTATTTGGTGACTACATATTGGATTGTCTATGTGTAATTTCTCAATCTTTTGAGTATGACACAAATTTTGCTTGTGGTTTATGAGAATGCCTATCCGGCTAGACCCCTGGTGTTGTGATAAAGGCATTTAAACATGGCACTGGACCTTTCAATATATAAGAGTTGTAAAAGAATGAATGATTTTTTTTAGGTAGTGATATATATCTTGTTACAAGACACTCTTAAATATTTTGCCTTATCATAAATTGGTATATTTTATGATTTAAAATCACAAATTTTTCAATAATTATAATTAATTATGAATTAAATATTCTTCAACTACGCTGATAAAGTATTAAATAATACTCTAATCGCATGAACCGCATCTGTGAGTATATATAATACAAGTATTTTTAGAAATGTGACAAATTATTAATAAAAAGATGATTTATACAATTTATAAGTTATAATATGCTTCCATAATTGGATCATACCATTTTTTTAAATTTAAAAACATGCTAGTATGATTTTTTAAATTAAAACAAGACACTTATGAAGTGTCTTGCAGCAAGATATTTATTATTTTGCTTTTTTTTTTTGAGTGTAAACGAGGGTCCCTTGCCAAGACCCCTAAAATTACTGAATAATTTGGTTTTAGCCATCATAAATCAAGTATCAACTTAATTAAAATTGACCCAAATCTAAAATTACTGAATTAAATCTAATGTTATTGACTCAATTATTATCCCATTTGAAATTAATGCGACTGTAAACTAGAATAATTTATTTATCCATACATGAAAAAAGCATTTTAGTTCAAAAAAGTAGGCCGTTCCCACTAACCTCACAGGAGCTCATCAAACCAAAAATGAATAACAGATATTTAAATGTCTATTGAATTCTGTTGGGAGTAGGAAAAATAAAAACATAAATTAATCTCAGGCTCTCAACAAGGCATGAGTAGTTGTTGCTTAGCCATCTTTTGTCAGTTCCGCTTTATGATCTTTCTCCTACTTTATTTATCTCCTCCCTGCCTACATATATTTCCTCCAGTAAACTGGTGCACACAGTCCCTGAAGGATCTCTCTTCAAGTGAGCTCTCACTTTGCCATTCCTCACTAGCTACTTGAGCAAAATTCCCCCTTCCCTTCATAACCCCTAAACTAAAGATGGCAGCACCACCTGACAGCAACCCAGGACCTTTAAAATACCAGGTATCTGCTGTATGTATATGTACACACGTGGTTTTTAAGTTAGTTCTTGATTACGATCCCTGAGTTGTTGCTTCTCGTGGTTGCTTGTTTATGTAGTATGTCCTAACCTTTGTTGTTTTGCAGACATGGACCCTGAGAGTTCCAATCCATTGCGAAGGTTGCAGGAAAAAAGTGAAGAAAATCCTACAAAACATGGATGGTACGTAATTCAATCTTTATTTCCTTCATTCTTGAGTATTTCATATGTGAATATACGTTGGCTGGCTCTATCTTACTCGTACTCATCATTTCACGTTTAAGTCCTTGTCTGAGGTTGTTACACCGTCCTAATAACACAGTTTAGACCCTTGTGTATTAGTGAAGAGCCCTCAACGTTTCTGAAATAATGGTCGAATCTGGTTCCGCTATGTTTCGGGTACGCGACTCTTCGACGTGGTCGAGTATTTTTGACACATGGGTATTTCAATGTTTGGGTTTGGGTTGGGTATTCAATATTTTAACATGAGTGACAAATTTTTGATAAACTGTCTGAATTCGAGGTCTAGAATTATGCCTTGTTATTGATTGTCGATCCAACGCGGGTGTGGTCAAGTCTCACCAAAAAATTTGTTGCATCTATTTTGCTTGGATCTTTTCATTCACCCTACATACCTCTTATCAGCTATTTGAAACTCTGTAATTAGCAGGAGTACCCCTGTCAACCTACCATTTCAACCTGGAGTGGCATGAATTTGTCATAAAATGGGTTGAATCCAACAGGTAGCTAGACACATGTTTGCTGCTTAAATCTCCAGCATATATAGTGAGGACCAAAAGGTCACGGGTTCGAGCCGTGGAATCAGCCAATGACAAAGTCAGGTTAGGCTGCCTACAATTCAACCCTTGAGGTGCGGCCCTTCCCCGGACTCTGCGTGAATGTGGGATGCTTGTGCACCGGGCTGCCCTTTTATATATAGTGAGGACCAAGTCGGAGTAACATTGTACTTGTTATAACGAATGCGAGAAAGTATGAACAAATTGACAAATACACAAAGATTTAACCTGGTCCACAGGCAGAAGAGACGGATAGTTTTATTCATCCAATGATATGAGAGTACAGAGATACGCATTACATATACAGGATTTCCGTTTTAGAGTTAACCCTAACCCATACGTCACGTACGCCGTCAGTTTCGAGTGCATTCCCCCCAAACCCCTATGTTTGCAAAAGGGGGCTAAAGAAAACAGATTCAAGGCATTCTAACAGTACTAAACTTGCGTGACATGCAGGTGTGTATAAGCTACTAATTCTTTTGTCTCACTTTGGTATGTTCTGATTCTGCAGGCGTGTATATGACAACAATCGACTCTCAGCAGCACAAGGTGACAGTGATGGGCAATATAGAAGCCGAGACCTTGATCAAGAGGTTGTCGAAATCGGGCAAGCCCGCACAGTTATGGCCAGAAAAGAAGGAGAAGCCACAAGAACCATCAGAGAATGACAAGAAAGAAGGTGCTGAAGCCAGCAAAAAAGACAGTCAGAAAGATGATAAACGTAGTGAGGAAGAAAACTCAAAGGTGCCGACAAATGACGCTTGCCAAAAACCTGAAAATAGTTCAGCTGATAAGCCTGACAAATCTGCACCAGAAACTCCCAATACAGCTGTTGAACATGCACCCCCTGTTGATGGTGGTAGACCTCCACAAATCGATCAAACCGGAGAGAGCGGTGGTGATACTGGCAGTGAAGGGAAGAAAAATAACGGTAAAGGAAAACCTGGAAATGACGAAAATGCCATTGGACTAGCACCAACACCAGTACCTGCGCTTGCACCAGCACCATCAGAACTTGCACCAGAACCAGCAGCAGCACCAACACCATATCATGCACCAGCACCGGCTGAGGCTGACCCATCGGCAATGCCTCCTATGGACCCTGGCATGCCAATTGCCCCAGTGAGGGCGGGACCTCTAAGTGATATCAGACCGATGAATCAGCTAGGCTACTCACATCCTGGACCCATGGGCAATGGAGGGCCTATGAATCAACCTCCAGGCTTCCAACATCTTGTGCCTGTCAACAATGTTGAGCCCATGAGTCAGCATGGGCACCCACAATTCAGGCCTATGAACAATGTTGGGCCCATGGGTCACCAGGGTTACTTGTATCCACCGCCCTATCACCGGCCTTCAATGGTTGGAGTTAGTTATAGTATGGCACAACCCAGCTCGATTGCATCATATTTTGCCCCACCGTCATATGATCAGTATCCCATGTATCCACAGCATCCGATGATGTATGTCCCACCTCCTCCGCCACCACGCCCAATTGAAGATGTATATAATGATTATCGTGATTATGAGGATAATTCTAGTCAGTGTCGGCTAATGTAGCAGCATTTCCCTATAATAGAATAGTTAACTCCATGATTAAGAGTGAAGTGTATATCAAAAAATAAAACGAAACAAAATTAGGCCTTATGTTTGTAGGTGGATGTCATCTTTTTTTTTTCGCTATTGAGAAAAGGAAAAGATAAATCATGGATTTATTTGATAGTTTGCTTAATGAGGTGGTGTATTTGGCCGCTAGGCTTTTCAGTTAGCCTTTTGCAAGAGTAATTGCTTGGCTGAGTGGATGTTTCACTTTTCCTTCTCAGTCTGACGTGTCTCTTTGTTAATTCTGAGGTGTAAAGAAATCTTTTTTTCAGTCTTTTGATAAATTTTCTTTCTTCGTGTGTTTTGCACCGTCTTTTTGTGTTGAAAGTCTTCCTTTCGTTTCTCGTATAAGCTTTTTGATTTGCTACAAACTGATGAATTCTGGTTAAAAGTCGCTTTTAACGAAGCCAAACACAAATCTTTTTGTAGGACAGGGAGAGTAAGCAAAGGTCGGGCTGCGTTATAGCTGGATGCCACCAGAAAATAAACAACTGGCGAATTGCTAAAGCTTTAAGAAGATAGGTTGGAACTCCTTTTGTTGAGTTCAAATCAATGAGTTTTATTTTTACTTTAACCCGAGTCACTTGATTTTGTTTTGTTTGTCCTCATATGTTTTTTTTATTTTAATTTACTAGTCTGAGCCCATACTTTATACAGTGCATGTGAAAATAAACATTTTGAACATATATGTTGAGTAGATTAATGACCATTGCAGACATACTTTTATTATAATTTTAGACTTCATACACATTTCTCATGTCGGGTCTT
This sequence comes from Lophocereus schottii, assembly GCA_002740545.1. Lineage (NCBI taxonomy): Eukaryota > Viridiplantae > Streptophyta > Magnoliopsida > Caryophyllales > Cactaceae > Lophocereus > Lophocereus schottii. The sequence continues at coordinate 6,708 of NCQV01064133.1, forward strand.
CAAAACAAATACATGGAAATACCATCACAAAAATCACATCAAAAAAATTGAGGGAAAAAAAAGAGTATTGGGAAAAAAAAATAGAGAAGAAAAATTTGTTTCAAGAGATGAGTGGAGTGGGTCTTCAAAATCCTCGCACTTGATTTACCAATCCTCGAGCCAAGGTAAAGACAGAGCAAACTAACTCCCGTAGACTTATAATTTGATCAAATTCAGCCCTTCCATCCAACTCAGTTCATTTCTCTGTAAACTCTAAACCAAAATTGAATTAAGTAACGAAACTAGATTATAAATTACAGGAATGTCTACCTAAAAAAACACCTTAACGAAAAAATAATGAAAAATACCCCTTAACGACAACATAATAAACTAGATTACCAAAATCATGATTTTCAAAGTCCACCCGGAAACCTGTGAAAAATTAAATCCAAGTTAAAATAAACTACAAAAACTTTAAATTTAGGTGAACAAAACCTTTTAAAATCAAAACCCATAAATTTGTGGATGATACCTAAAGTATGAAAATTACAGAGCCTAATTTCAGAAGAGGTAGCACCAAAATTGCAATTGAATATAATTGAAGTGGACAAACTTGAATGTTGACAGAATTGGAGTAGAACTCTCAAAATCGAAAAGGAATGTGCCGAGACAAATATGAAAATTAGGAAACATAATTAAATGGGGAAAGACAACCGAAGAAAAATGCTTTAGATTCTTGAAAAATGAAGTGAGACTTCAGATATGCAAATATGGACACAAAGAGAGGGGAAATATGAGGGGTGGAAAATGGCAGTTTGAGCGAGAGGTAATTACTTTAATTGAAGTGAGAGAGAGAGAGAGAGAGAAAAGTGTGAACGTGGGGAGAGAGAGGTGTAAGCTTAAGAAATTAACCGAAGATACCGAAAGAGAGGGAGAGATTAAAGCGAACGTGGGGGGAGAGAGAGGGTGTGAGTTTAAGAAATTGAGAGAAGGTGTGAGTTTAAGAAATTAACTTAAGAGAGAGAGAATAGTGTGAACCTGGGGAGAGAGAGGTTGTCAGTTTAAGAAATTAACCGAAGAGAGAGAGAAAGAGTGGTGTGAACATGGGTACAAAGGGGATGAGTTTAAGAAATTTGAAAAAGATGATAAAAAGCGGGAATGAATCACAATTTACAGATGACTATTTGATGGTCTCTTAACCATTCACATATTTTTGCATTTATGGTACAAAGATTTGGAGCCTCCATAACTATTGGCTTGATTTTTTATTTTATTTTTTTGGGCCCAGATTAGTTACAAATAATCATGATAGAACGAGAGATGAGTGTAGGCATTAAAAAATTATTCGTGTCGTATTAAAATTAAATTAACTTAATTAATTGAGCTAACCCTTTTAATTAATTTAATCAAGCCCAAAGACTTATGAGTCAATACCAAAAGACTCACAAGTCAATTCCAAAGATGAAGGCCAGATGACTCCCAAGTCCAGGTTCAGTCAAAGTTTGAGTCAAAGCCCAAACCGAGGCTCAAGGCGTCTGCCAAATTAAGTCACGACCTGAAGCCCGAACGAAGTCACGACGCGGTGAAAGTTAAAGTCAAAGTCAAAAACCTGCATCGGCTCACAAGTCAAACGTCAAAAACCGACTCTTAAGTCAAAGTTCGGTCAAAGTTTGAGGCGACTTCCAAGTCGATGCTCAGTATAAGGCCGAAAGACTCCCAAGTCGAGGTCAAAGTTAAAACAAATAAAAGTCAAAGCAGCCTACGGTAAAGCCTGATTGAAAGGCCCAAAACCTAGGTCAAAATCAAAAATCTAAGTCAAGGCTTGTCTTGACTTTCAAAGGGGAGGTTTTCCTAAAAATAGCCCCCTACCCCATGATTCAAGGGTTGAAAAATCCATCCTTGAAAGAGAGAGAATTAGAGAATTGTATTCATAAAGATTGTAACCAATTCAAATCAATTGAATTCTATAAAAATTCAATCTTTGTAATTTGTGATTACAAATTTGACACGTCTAGTGAGATACCTCTCCCTCTCATCTCTTTCTCTTAAAGATCAAGACTTTTAAGTCACAAGCACATAATCTTCAATGGAGATATGGCTACAAAGAATGTCGCCGCGCAAGCTTTGAAGAAGAAGACGGGATCTTTCTCTCTTAGATTCTGTGAAGAGAGCGTCACTTCTAGCAAGCGCGCTCATACAATGAAGACCAGGAGCATGGCAAAAGCTGCTCCGTCAACCGCTGCTACGTAGACTGTGTCCCCCCCCCATTCAAATTCCAAGACTCAAAGACGCAACACAAGGCGTCGTCCTGGGTAGAAGAAATTTAAAAACTTAGCCATGAATCTCCACTCTGCGAGGTTGAAGACTACTATAGTAGTGACTCTTTTGCGCTCTCGTCAAAGGGGGCGCACATGTTAGAGATTGAAGCTGAATCTTCCAACACTGTCATCATGCCAGTCATGATGACAGGAGCTGCTAACCTTGAAGAGCAGCTGGCAAGTATGAAGGCTACCTTAGATAGACTCTCTAAAGAGAGTGCAGAGAAGGATGCTTAAATCAAGCGCCAAAAAGACCAGATTGCTGAACTAATAAAGAGGCTGGAAAAAGAAGTTCTCTGAAGCTTCTAACAAGGGTTCGGGCGCTGAAAACTCTGACAAAGAGGTACATCACAGCGAGGAATCTGACAATGATGGCAAAGTTAAGGAGGACTGCTCCTTAGACTCAATGTTAGTTGAGTAGATTCAGAGCTTGATAATGAATGCAGTCAAGGCTTAGCTAGAAGGTGGGTCTCACAAGACCCACTTGTACACAAAGCCCTATACAAAGAGGATTGACGCGCTGCGCATGACCCATGCCTATCAACCTCCCAAGTTTAACCAGTTCGATGGCAACCCCAAACAGCATGTCGCACACTTCATTGAGACATGCAGCTATGCTGGCATAGAGGGAGATTGACTGGTGAAGCAGTTCATCCGTACTCTAAAAGGGATTGCGTTCGACTGGTACACAGACTTGGAGCCAGAGTCCATTGATAGCTGGCAACAAATGGAGCAGGAGTTCCTAAATCGGTTCTACAGTACTCAACGCGTTGTTAGCATGACATAGCTAACAAACACCAAACAATGGAAGAACGAACCAGTGTTTGATTATATTAATCGCTGGAGATCCCTTAGTCTCAAGTGCAAAGACCGTCTGTCAGAGGCTTCAATTGCTGAAATGTTTATGCAGGACATGGGGTGGGATTTACTGTATGTTTTGCAAATGAGTAAGCCAAGGACTTTCCAGGAATTAGCAACGAAGGCTCATGATATGGAGATAGCAATTGCAAGTCGCTGTGGCAAGACTTCTTCCCTACCTGACTTTAGAAAGGACAAGGGCGAATTCAAAAAAAAAATCCAAATCCTCAAAGTCCTAAAACAAAGAATCCATGTCTACTTCAACCGGGGAACCGGTTCGAATATCTGGAAAGCCTAAGTATGAAAACAAGAAAAGTGAATTCTCCAAGGATGCTGGGAAGAAGCGTCCTACATAGAAGGAATTGTAGGAGAAGAAATACTCCTTTCCTGACTCAGACTTGTCAGGAATGCTTGACGATCTCCTTCAAAATGGAGTTATCAAGCTCCCAAATTCAAAACGCCCGGAAGAAGCCAGAAGAGTTACCGACCCAAAATATTATCAGTATCATTGGGTGGTTAGTCACCCTCTTGAGAAGTGCATAACGCTCAAGGAGCATATTATACGACTTGGCAAGGATGAGAAGATAATATTAGATTTGGACGACACTGCTGAGATAAATTATATCTCCACTTAGTTGGAGTGTTCCTTATCCCTGGAAGCCAAAGCATACTCAACCTCGTGATAGAGTAAACAATAAATTGATTTTCTCTCTTCGATAGAAATTAGTTATAATTCAATTTAGAAGTTTGGAGCCTGTGGTGGTTCCAATTGAATCCAAAGGATCCTTGACAGAGACTAATCCTTTTGTGGATGTCTCTGTTAAGGCTGATGCTGATGAAGAGGGATGGACTCTTGTCACTCGCCGGACACCAAGGAAGCAAAGCCAAGCGCAATCGCCACCTCTCCACAGCAGGAAGAGACAAGGAAGAAAGAAGAACCCTCACCACTTAAAAGGAAAGGAGAAGTCCAAGAACGTCAAAGGGCATGAAATTCTGCCTATTGATCTCCTTGAGCAGGAGTCGCTTGTCACTATCACACTCGAAGAGTTTTTCCCAACAGGCTTCTTTGAGAAACTTACAACCAACATGACCTTATGTTCTAAACTCGAAGAAGAGGAAGATGAAGGAAATGACAAACAAGAAGAGTCTCCTCAAGTAGCTGATAAGACCTTAACTGTCTTGGAAGCTTTGCCATCTCGTATGGGTGGGGGGCAAATCTTTTGTTTGCCTGATGAGATGCGCCAACATGTTGTTGCTGCCTTACAACACCCAGAATTTTACGTTGATAAAATCAAGGATGTAGGAGTATCAACATAAGGTCTTGTTCAGTGTGCCTCTTGCAATACTGCAGTCACTTTCACTGACGATGATTTGCTGTTAGGATCCAAGCCCTATAATTGTCTTTTGTTTGTGACTGGTTATATTAAGGAGCAAAAAGTCAGGTGAATTCTCGTGGATGGAGGGTCAGCTGTCAACATCATGCCCAAATCTACAATGAATGACTTAGGTATCACAGTGGAAGAACTGTCTAAGAGCTTAAAGATAATTCAAGGCTTTAACAATGAAGGCCAGCGTGCAATCAGCATGATTCACATTGAACTAATAATTGGAGATTTGAGGGCATCTTCCAGCTTCTATGTAATCGATACCAAGACTTCCTACAAGTTATTACTTGGGCGACCATGACTTCATGAGCATGGGAGAGTGGCCTCCACTTTACACCAATACCTCAAGTATTACCGTGATGAGGAGAAGAAAATAAATGGGGATGTGAAGCCATTCACTAAGGGTGAATCCCATTTTGCTAATGCAAGGTTCTTTAAAGAAGGTGTTGCACCTAAAGAAACCATACCATCAACCATTTTTTCCACAGGCAAAGGTGTCGCAAAGGAGGCCCCTCAAACAACAAAAGATGATGCTTTTAAACAACAACCCGAGAAAGAAGCAATTAAGCAAGGTAGCGCCACTTCTCGTGTTGACCAGATCGCTAAACAAACTGCCGCTTCAATAGGATCAATACTGCCAATTTTAAGGTACATACCTAGGTCTCGTCACAAAGAGGGAGAATCGCCCTTTGGCGAGTGCACGAGCCATAGTAATGCAACCAAAGCTACTAAGGGTGATGCAGCTAGTGTAACTTCTCTTAAAGGGAGTGTAACGGTTTTAACCCTTAAGATGTGGCAAGCTAAGGTGAGTTGGCCCCCCCATTGCGGGGTTTATCGTCTCTTCTAAGGGCAGCAATGATTTGCCAAGCTTGCGAACTAAAGAAGGATTTGATCCTAATGCCTATAAACTCATAGAAAAGGCTGGCTATGACTTTCAAAACCCAGCTACCTTAGGAAAGGTAGTCGAGGTCAAGCCTCATGGACTTAATGAAACTCAGAAAAAGATCCAAGAGCACGGAGGCTCAGTACACATCTCACAAGTTGGACTAGCTCTATCCCTTCTCGTATGAAGCATTTCTCCAGCTTGGATGTGAAGACAGACGGTTCATTAAGAGTAAAGAGGCGTATTGTGATCTTCACGAGCTAGCAAAATAACTTTAACTCTAGAAATGAGACGGAGGAAGAAGAAGTTGTTCCTTCCAATCATATCATAGCCCATGAATGTGATGACTCAGACTCAGAGATAGAGCTCACCGAAACTCCTGAGACCTTCGAAGATGGGGGGGCAAGCTACAGTTGATGAGTTAAAAGAGTTGAATCTTGGGACCAATGAGGAGCCTCATCCTATCTACGTAAGCTCATCACTTGCACTCGAGGAGGAAAAACAGTACTTGGAACTCCTGTCTGAGTACAAGGACGTATTTGCCTGGAGCTATAAAGAAATGCCCGGCCTAGATCCAAAGGTCGCAGTTCATCGCCTATCCATCAAAAAGGGTATTTTGCCTAAGAAGCAACCTCTGCGACGTTTTCACCCGGAGTTGGTACCGAAAATTGAAAAAGAGGTCAACAAACTCATAGAGGCAGGATTCATTCGCGAGGTCAAATACCTAATGTGGATAGCAAACATCGTACCTGTCAGGAAGAAAAATGGGCAACTTCGTGTTTGTGTTGACTTTAGGGATCTCAACGACGCTTGTCCAAAAGATGATTTCCTGTCGCCTGTCACAGAACTCATGATCAACTCAACTACAGGGGATGAAGCACTATTGTTCATGGATTGTATCGCAGGATACAATCAGATTCTGATGGCGCCAGAGGATCAAGAGGCCATAGTTTTCCGCACACCTAAAGACATTTTTTGCTAGAAGGTGACGCCCTTTGGACTTAAGAATGCAGAAGCAACTTACCAAAGGGCAATGCAAACAATTTTCGACGATATGCTTCACAAAAACATTGAGTGTTACGTCGATAATTTGGTGGTCAAGTCCAAGAAGAGGGCAGACCACTTGCAAGATCTTCGTCTAATCTTTGAGCGATTAAGGAGATGTCAATTGAAGATGAACCCACTTAAGTGCGCATTTGGTGTCACCTTCGGGAAATTCTTGGGCTTCGTCATTTACCATCGGGGAATTGAGATCGACCAATCGAAGATCAAGACAATTCAAGAAATGCCTAAGCCAAAGAACCTCAGAGAGCTTCGCGGACTTTAAGGTCACTTGGCATATTTCCGAAGATTCATCTCAAATCTTGCAAGACGTTGCCACCCCTTTAGCCACCTTATGAAAAAAAGAGCATCGTTTGAATGGGATGACTCATGTCGAATGACTTTTATAAAATAAACGAATATTTATCCCATCCTCCGGTGTCGGGGGCACCTATCCCTGGCAAACCTCCTTGACTGTACATTGTAGCTTGGGAACAATCCTTAGGAGCATTATTTGTACAGGAAAACGAGAAAGGGAAAGAAGTCGCCTTGTACTACTTAAGTCCCATTGAAAAGATGCGCTTGTCGCTCATCTTTGCCATCCAGAAACTCACGTATTACATACAGGCTTATACAATACAAGTGATTTCCAAAGCTGATCCTATCAAGTACATCTTGTCTAGGCCAATCTTAAATGGGCGACTGGCAAAATGGGCGGTTATCTTAAAACAGTACAACCTTGTCTATGTACCCCAAAAAGCAGTTAAGGGACAAGTGTTGGCAGATTTCTTAGCAGATCATCCCATTCCCGATGATTTGGAGCTAAATGATGATTTGCCAGGAGACGACATGTTCTACATCAATATCCTCCCTCCCTGGGAAATATATTTTGATGGTGCGGCTAGGCGTGATGGCGCTGGTGCAGGAATGGTCTTCATTTCCCCTGAAAAGCACATTCTCTCATATTCATTTGTATTTACTCAGTTATGCTCTAACAATGTGGTGGAATACCAAGCACTTAGCTTGGGTCTTGAAATGGCCATTGAGATGGGGATCACCGACCTCAACGTATATGGTGACTCGCAGTTGGTCATCAATCAACTACTTGACCAATACGATGTTAAGAAGGAGGGCCTTATCCCACATCACAGGCAGGTATTACGCCGCTAAATAAGTTGGAGATGGTCAAGTTAGAGTATGTGCCAAGGAGTGCCAACAAGGTGGCTGATGCACTAGCAAGCTTCGCAGCCACTTTGGCACTGAGTGTAGAAGAAGGAATGACAATTCCAGTATGTGGCTGCTGGGTTGTTCCACCTGATAATGAAGACTCAGCGAAAGACGCCAACATGATTTGTGTCCTTGAAATAGATACAGAAGACTGGCGCCAACCTACAATTGAGTACTTAGAGCACGGAACACTTCCTAGTGACTCAAGGCATAAGACAGAAATACAGCAGAGAGCCCTGAGCTTCCTTTACTACAACAGAACGCTCTATCGACGCTCTTTTCTTGGCCTTTGGTTACGGTGTTTGGACCTAGAAGAGGCAAAGCAAGCGATGGAAGAAGCTCATTCAAGCGTGTGTGAAGTGCACCAATTAGGGCATAGGCTATATGATTGCATTAAAAGTATAGGTTAGTACTGGCCCACTATGGTGCAAGATTGCATGGATTATGCAAAGAGATGTGATGACAGTTCTATGCTAACTTCATACATCAGCCCCCAGAACCTCTTCACCCAATGGTTGCATCCTGGCCATTTGAAGCATGACCATTTGAAGCATGGGGCCTTGATGTCATCAGACCAATCACGCCTAAATCGTCAGCTAGGCACTCCTATATCTTGGCTGCCACTGATTACTTCTCTAAATGGGCGGAAGCAATTCCACTAAGGGAGGTTAAAAAAGAAAATATGGTCGACTTCATAAGGATGCACATTATCTATCGATATGGTGTGCCGAGGTAAATTATCACGGATAATGGTAAGCCCTTCGTCAATAGCCTATTGACCAGCCTATGTGAGAAGTTTAAGTTTGGCCAGCATAAGTAGTCCATGTATCATGCCCCTGCAAACGGCCTGGCAGAAGCCTTTGATAAAACACTTTTTAACTTACTTAAAAAAGTTGTACAAAGTCTAAAAGAGATTGGCACGACAAACTAGGGGAGGCTCTTTGGGCGTATCGAACCACATATAAGACGCCAACACAGTCGACTCCCTTTGCTTTGGTGTATGGAGTTGAAGCCGTACTACCATTAGAGCTTCAAATCTCGTCGCTGCGCATTGCCATACAAGAAGGTTTGACGGAAGACGAGAAGCAAATTCGATCCGAAATGGGAAGGACCTTATGTTGTCTGCGAGGTGTACTCAAATGGCGCCTATAAGATAGTAGATGGATAAGGGGTTCGAGTAGGATCCATAAATGGCAAGTTCTTGAAGCGTTATTACCCTTGATATAGGATATTGTAAAGCTCCTAAGTAAGAGCATAAATTGCTCGTTCTTTAAAGATAAATTCCATTGTAACACTCCTGACCCGCAAGAGTATAAACTGTGTACGACAAAATAAATATATACAAAATTTATTTTGTTGAACTGCGTAATGACTTGATCTTATTGGGAATTCTAATGTTTCTATAAGTACGTAGGCAACTTGGTAAATCAAATATTAAGTTCAGTCAAACATAATAAAAGAGAGACAGTAGGGTGGCAATCAAATTTCATATAAAGGAGGATACAAAGTCTATTACAAATATTTATTGCAAAACAAAAAAAAAAAGAGGAAAAGACAAGTTGACCAAGCATCCATCGGTGTCCATCCAAGTGTCGGGATTAAGCGAGGACTATAGTGCTAGCATAATTTGTTCATGCCTCTCCAACTCCTTAGCATCATCAGAAGAAAGAGTGGGTACCATTTCAAGGTCAGCAAGAGCTTTGGATCTCACATTAACTTCTAGCTCAATTCCCTCTAATAGGGAAGATTGGACCTAGACGTCGCCCTGAAGCTGGCGCTCCTCTTCCCGGGCAAGGCGAAGCACGTCCTCCAAGTCAACAATCGTCTGCACCACCCCATTGAGTTTCTCCGTCACAGCACCTAGATCTGTGCGCGCAGTGGCAAGGCGCGAGCGCGCAAGATCGACCTACTCGGTGCATAGCGCCTTCTCCGTTGCCACATCTTCTGGGTAACGGCATGAAGAAGTTACTTTCTTTAATAATAAGAAGGCTGGCACAGTGCTCCCATAATCCTCCACCTTCTTCTTCAAAGGGGTGGGGTCTCGACAAAGTCGCTCAATTCCTTTGTAGATCATTGGGGCATTTTGAAGTTTTTCCTCTACTTCTTCAAAGTTTACATTCTTCAAACTACTCAAATGCTCGGACCCCATCACTCGAATGGCAGCGGTGAAAATACTTTGAGAGCCGGGTCTAGGACAGAAGGAAGTAGTGGAGGGACCAGCTGTACAGGGAAGTTTCCCTCTCAAAGCCCCAGGAGTGCCAACATCAGTGTCAGCAGAGTGTGACCCCCTAGTAGCCACCTCAAACGAGTTGGGTCCATCAACTGAGTGATGACTATGGGTAGCTGATGTGCGCAAGGCCTCTGTTTCCCTAGAAGATGAACTCCCAACTTCATGAGGGGATGTTTGCTTCCTCAAAATCTTAATGTCCTTGCCAATACCGGGGGTAGCCTTGGGGGCAGAAGATTTAGCAGCACAGCCAACATCCTCGAGTAACTACTCATCGACGATGGGTGTCGCCTCCTGTGCTAGGTCGAACTGCCCAATTTGAATAAAAAGAAAGAAGAGGGTAAGTTTGGAAACATTTCACGCTAGTCAAAACCAAAACAACAGAGCGAAAGAAAATGATAGTAAAAGGTGAGGGAATGGTGCATACGTCATCAAGATTTGCTGGCTCACTTGAACAGCTCTAGACGTTACCAAAAAAGTCATCCCCAAGGTTGATTCCGGCATCCCTGGCGATCACGGTCTCACGCCTCTTGTGCCCCCCATGTCTGAAGTTCACCTCAGACTATAGCTCGCTGTCACTATCCGGCGCCAAACCTCGCTTTCTCTCAGCAAGGTGAACGTTCGGAGACCTATGAGCATCATCACTAGAATCCGGGTCCTCAGCATTTAAATCGGCCACAGGATCCTTTCCTTTCTTCCCCTTAACCTTCTTCGATGAGCCAGCCTTTGCATCTTTGTCTTGCCTGGATAAACTTGCTTCCGTACTCTTCTGCAGAATGGAAGCACTGGAAAGAAGGTCACTAATGGTCACCTTGGGCTACCAAATCTTGTAAGCTGAAGAGATGTGTTGATTCAAGGCCAAGGAGCGACAGGGAGGAAAGCCCTGAGACGCAGTCCCCAAAAAGAGGAGTCGTTTCCAATATAAAAGGGCATTCCCGTATGACACCTCTCGGGTGCGAG
>NCQV01064137.1:0-11707 GCA_002740545.1 Lophocereus schottii
TGCAGCATGGGCTCCCCGTGCCGATTCCCGAGATTTTGGGCCATAAACCCAACAGTCATCTACTTTTTCAAATGTGCTCCTCAAACTCGACAAATAGAATGGTGTTGCTGAAAGAAAACATAGACTTGTAGTTGATATGCCTAGAATATTTCTAATTGATTCTCAAATGCTAGAAACTTATTGGTCTGATGGTGTTCTTAAAGCTGTTTTATCACATAAATCAACTCTCCACCCCTGTTTTGCAAGGTTTGTCACAGTTTTGTAGGTTGTTTTCTAAACCACCCGAGTATATTTTTTTTGAGTTTTCGGATCACAATGTTTTCCATATTTAACTGCTTCTAATAAACAGGAGCTTCAACTTGCTCAGTTTGGTGTTTCTTCATTGGTTATGCCTTACATCATAAGGCTTAACATTTAGATCCTTTAATAGCTTGCACAGATATTGGTGGACATGTTATCTTCATGAACATTTTTTCCCATAATCTACCCTCCTCACATCCAAACTCGATCCCATGTTTTACCTACCATCCCTAGATGCTAGCCACGCTTTGCCTAGGCCACGTGACCAATAGGTATCCTCTCCTCCTCTGCTCTGCCATGCAGTTGTCAACCTTTTTTCATGCACTCAAATTAACCCAAACTACTCATCTCCTGCTGCCTCTTTTTAGCATTTCCCCCACTGGGCCATCCGGTGAACCCTTTCCTTACGAATCTTCCCATCCTTCTCCTAGCTCCTGTGCCTATTTCTCCTCAGTGTGCAGTGTCTCCTAGCCTGGCCTATTTGCTTCCCTCACCATTTGTCGAGCCCATCCCCCTTATTCCCCATAGATGTTAATCCCTAGTTACTTAATTAGCTTAATTTGATTATGGAATATCATGGTTGCAGCGGAAGCCTCAACGATTGGAGGCGTCAGCACCTTCCTGAGTCAGACAAGGCTATATAACAACTACACAACCTTAACTTTCGTATTTACAAGTCCCATTAAACTAAAAGCATGCAAGACAGCTTCGAACTATAATTTGCTTTAACATAACTAAAGTACAACTGGATTGGGTGTCTCCTAATACTCCAAATAGGAGCCAGCATGATTGTTTAAGCTTTGTCAAGTCCTCATGCTTTGCCAAAATCCACTATGAGCATCTAACCATGTCAAGTAGCAAAAGACACAGAGCCTTACTTTTTTCAGGCTTGTTATGGAGAGGATTTCTCATCTAAAATAGAAACAAAAACAAATATCTCGACAAGTAAGCTAGAGCCTTGTACGTTCATCGCCATACTTTAAAATAAACCTTTAGAATAATTTGGTTAGTCGCCCATATTTCAATTCATTTTTGCTTGAAAATAAGAGAGGGAGAGAATACGATTAAAACCACCTGATCGGTTATTATCTAAAAGTGGAACCTTTGTCAACATCTGATGCGATTATTGAAATATGTGTACACCTCCCAAGGCCAATTGGAAAGCCTAAGTTGAGGCCGGGTGGGTGAACTAAGTGGTGCAAGCCCTAATGCATGGTAGCTGATAGCAGGGTTAGTAATTAGGTGACAAATCATTGTCCAAAAAATCGATTCATAGCATGAATAGTGCATATAATTGTATGATTTTGAGGAATATGTGAACTTTTGAAGAGCACAGACAATAAACATATGTGCAATTTTTAAAACTCTTTCCCTTTTATGAAATGCTTGTCTATAACTTAGTGACGATAGAAATGGCCTTGTTTATGCTCCAAGTGCATGCAATTTAAGTTTGTAAGGTTTCATACATTTTTTATTAATATTAATTACAACCTTAGAAAATAACTCATAGTTCTCCTCGATACTTTTCTTAATTATTAAAACATGACGACTATTTGTTTAAGCACATAAATCGATTTTGATTTCCTAGTTATGTCACGCCTTCCTTTTATTATTTACACTATTATTTTGATCAATAGTATTGCTGTTAGTGCTGCTATTATAGGGTTTACTATAGTTACCTTTATTGCTGTTATGATTAATGAAAAGAAATGTTATTGTAGGTCTCGCTATTTTATCTATGAAGCGATTTGGGTTATTAAGCTCGATTTATGGTTATAAATTGATTCTCGATGTCAAACCATGGTTCCGTGTCCAATTCGAAAAGATTTCCACTCCTTTGGACCTTAAATGGACTTCTATTCCCACTAATTGGTGTTGGGTCATAAAAACATATATCATTCAAGCATGAATCAATCTTTATTCCTCTTCATGAGTTACAAAAATACGTAATTAACCTTTAACGCTAATTTGAACCTATTAGCCTCACCACTTTAACTAAGTCACAAGAGTCAAGGTCCCCCATAACTTTTTGATTGATAGTTCCGCCCATATTTACACACTAAAATCTGTTCAATCCCCCTAAATTGATCTCCAATATTAATGTTAAATTTAATTTGTTTCTAAAATCTCCAAAATAATGTTTCCAATTAATTATCACATAGAAACACATTTTAATTCCTCAAATTTATTCCAAGATTTACATTAAGCAATCTATTTCAAATCAAAATCTCCCATAACTATATTTCCCTCAATTTGCTTAACTTCAAATCTCACCATTATTCTTAAGTCATTAAGCACCCGAAATTTCATACAGGAAGCCACACTTCAACCTCTCAGGTTAAAGTCAGACTCAACCTCTCAAATTAACGCCAAAAATCGTTCACACCAATACACAAAAAACCTCTAATATGTATTCAAACATATACACATAGTTTCTCAAAATTTAACATATTTAAATTATAAGTGCACAAACCCACAATCCATATTCAACCCCTAGTTCTTCCATGAACACCCTCAGTCAATCCTCAAAGATTACATTAATTAACTCCAAATTTACACAAATTAGAATACACCCAAGCTAAAAATATACATTTACGAACCCAGTTGAGAACCAACGAGTGAAATGAAATTAGGGAGTGGTTTAGGATTCACCTCGCTAATTGTAAAATATGACAAGCAAGGGAGTAGGAGGAGGTGGCGGTGTCCCCGATGGTAGCAGAGGAGGAGTAGTCGGTAGCGCGCAGGTGATCGGGACGACGGCTGTAGGTGCAGTGGCTGGGCGGAAGGTTTGGCGCTGGGCAAAGAAGGGGATCTGTAGATTGCAAAAGGGGGGGCTCTGTGAACAAAACCTGGAGGAGGGATAGGGGTTGCACTTTAGTTTTTGTACATTTGATTCAATTATATCTTAGATATTTCTTTTTATTTTCTTTCTATTTTGTTTCTCTTTGTACTAAAACACTTTAATTTGTAATCTGACTAAAAAATATTTGATCTAAAAGTTGGGTTAATGTTTGGGCTCTTATTAGTATTTTCATGGTTGATTTTGTACAATTGTGAACTTTACCATATTGATTTATTAGTTCCTTGCATTTGTTTCTATTTTGTTCATTATTATTATGGTTTCATTTGTGCAATATATGGGAGCAAATTGCATGTTTATATGTATATCCCATGATTGCCCACGTTAAAAAATGGGCCAATTCATATTTAGCTATTTGTTTATGTTTTCATTTATAAATTCTTAATGATTTAATGTAGAGTATGATTGAGTTTTCTTTCGAGGAAACCTCATCATCTCAACATACAATAGTATAAATATATTGGATGTTTAATTGAAATACGGTGCCTAACATAAGTAATTTAAATGCTAATTGACCAAGGTAATTAGCATGACTTAGGTTCAAACCATTTCAACGTTCCCCCTTAAAATACAGTTCGTTCTCAAAACTTAAAATTTGAAGAAGATATATACCCGACCTTAGAATAGGTAAGGATATTCATTTCTCATGTCCACCTAAGTCTCCCATGTGGTTTCCATGAGGTGTGATTGGCTCACATAACTTTGTCTAGATGAATGGTCTTCTTATAGAACAAATAATCCAGTATTCATGCAGAACGCTATTTATAAGTTTTACAACCTTTATAGGGTTTGTCACAATGGCCTGATTTGGGTCTTGAACATGTTTCCTAAGCTATGGATTATGGAAAACATTGGGTTGAACTTTTGAATTATTTCATAGGGTCCATTGAATCTAGGCTTTAGCTTCACTTTGATATTCAACTTCTTACATCACTAACTGGAGAAATCTTTAAGAATACCTTATCTCTCAGTTGGACCTCTAATGATCTCCTCCTCTTATCAGCACAACTCTTTTGTCGGGTCCGAGCACCCTTAATATGTTCTTGAATCTTTCCTGCCATCTTAGAGGTTACTTGGATTAACTTCGACCCTATAGCCAATTCCTCATCTAAGTCACTCCAACTGGATTAAAAAGGTCCTCATTTTGTGTTGTTAATTGCATTACTTGCCCGTTCTAGAACAAATTATTGACTATGTCCTAGATTTGATGTCATCTTACAACTTGAGTTTATAGTCCCTATTTGGCCAGCATTGATGGGATATTTTGTATTCTGCTTTGTAACTCTAACTTCAACCATATAATCAATTACTCATCTAAGTCACTGCAATACAACTAGATCAAAAAGGTCCTCATTTTGTGTGTTTAATTGTATTACATGCCCATTCAGGAACAAATTTCTGACTATGTCCTAGATTTGATGTTGTCTTATGACTTGAGTCTATAGTCCCTGTTGGAATAGCATTGATGGGATATTTTGTATTCTACTTTATAACTCTAACTTGTGTACCTTCATAACCTTCCCTCACTAGACTAGTTAAAGGTTTGCTTTAGGTTTAAATTCAATGCTAAAGATGAACGTGCCTAAGGATAAGAGTTATGGATAACCAAGTGACTTATTATTCATAAAAAGAAATAATAACAATATGAGAAATAATTGGTAAGGAGGGATCATCATGTAATAGTTAGAATAACTATAGCTAGGAGTTTATCAAGAATTCAAAAATAGGTGGCTACAAGCATTATGGTTTACTAGTATGAATCACAAGAGAAACCAACAAATGGTCAACACCGCTTGACTCATATTAATGAGAAAGTTGAGTATTCTACATCTCAACTAGGATGGGTAGTTAGAAGGTTGAATTATAGTTCAAATTGTGTTGTTTATAAAATAAGAAAAAGTGGAGGATCTAGAATAGGAAGAGAGCATTATTGCTTACTCAATACTGCTTTTAATAAGAATTCTCATACTCAATTCATATGTTTGGGCATAACTGGCAATGAATTGTTGTTATTTGGGCCCTACAAGGAATAAGAGATGGGTTGTTCCTAATCTTCACATCAGGATGTCGATAAATATCAAAATCATGAATATAGATAGTACTGACATTATAAGGAATGGAATAGTTGCAATGTCTAACATAGGGCAATAGATAATCACTAAAGAGAGGTTTGAAGGAAAGAGTCCGAACCTTTTCAGAAGAAAAGATGATTTAGTTACATTTGGATTCAACCATTGAGTTACAAACAAAATAATAGCGACGGAGATTCAACAAAGTGATCGTCTAGCCATAATCAATATGATAAGGGTGATAGACGAATTTGAAGAAGCAACACGATTGGATAGAAAAGGGTCAAGTTCATTTATGAGGGGTGAATTTTAGATGCAAGAAGAACAGTAGGGTTACAACAATCAAGATTCACCGGCATTAATGATAGTTAAACCACATCTTTAATTCAAAACAAGCTATACATGCTTACTACCATGAATAAACGGGATGCAGGATATATGTATAAATACGCTTTCAGCATAATAAAGAAGATGATGAAACTCAAAGGGATAAAACTGCCAACAAGCATTTCAAGTCGAATATGAATGTATTTAATATTTGGCAACAAGTTTCAAAGACAAGGTGAATTATGCTAGAAAGAAGGTATGAGCCGTTTGAGGGTCCACAAAACTCCAATTGTTTGGAATAGAAAGGGGAGATTAAATAACATTAAAAAGAAGTAACCTTTAAAGATAAGGCAAATCAAATAAATAAAGAAATGCTAGAAGAAAGAGCATCAATACAAAAGATAGACAAACCCTATTTAGCAAGTTTTGCATGTCAGTTAAGATCTTTTACACAAATCTTTGTGATCAAGAATAGATGTAGTAGGAAAGAGAGGATGCCAATAACAAATTAAGATGACTAGGCGAGACATAAATTAATGAATAAAAATAATGAGAATATTACTTATGTAAGGTTTTGATGAAAAAGAACATACGGAAGATTAAGCAATGATGGGTAACAAAACTAGTGCTATGAGCTAGATAGAAGGAAAATAACTATAAGTGTAAATGATTCAAAAATGCATAGCAATAGGGTTTAAGTAGTCGCAAACATTAGTTACACGGGAATGAAACCTTTTGATATTTATTTGAGCACTCAACAAACAGTAAACATGGATGACTTAGGTGGGGATCAAGTGTTCAAGGGGAAGTTGAACAACTTTATTTGCAAAGAATAGTCTATACAAGGTACTAACCTAAATTAGACTATGAAACTATCCATATGTAGGATTCGGGGTGTAAACCCTATGGGACTTTAACAAAGGCACCTTTAATTAGTTATATAGGAATACGCATGTAGGTTTATGTGATTATAGGAGGAAAAGTCATGATGGTTCTCATCCTAACCCAGAGGATCACAAGAGCAACATAAAAGTCAAGGTTATAAAGTTAAATGGGGTGCTTGCAAGGGCACAAATAGGAAGGTGACGAAACATGTAAGGAACAAAGTGATATGCGCACAAAAGCTTAAGTTATGCTCATAACCTACAAAGCACTAAGAAATAAATTTAAAGCATCATAGACAAGGATAGACTTTGGTCATCAACATACTTAATTTGAACTCACTTATAAAAAAGGATAACATCCTTTTAAATGCAATGGATTCATGAATATGGAAAAAAATAAAATAGCAAGAATTGAAGTTGATTATGAACAAGAAGGTCATGTTATTACTGAAAGGATGATGATAAGAGGTAAATTGATAAGAAATAATTAGGGAACACAAGAGGGCATATCTCACCAGAGTGATGGCGATTTAAATAAAGATTGATGTCATCAGATAATTCAACAATAGAAAAGAAATGCCATGAAGTATTTGCTAAGGCGATCAAGGAAGTGCAGGTTAGATTGCATTATTCGGTTTGATTTTGTTATTGCATACTATGGGTGTGGCTACCTTTGGGTTGTACTCAAAGAGATAAAAGATTCCCAGAAAGGATATATAATTATGCAATTGTATATTACAAGGAAGGTCTATTGTTAATTGGGCAAACGTCACTAGAGACTCCTTTTAATCAATCCAAGGACTCATGCAGCTATAGTTGCATAAGTTTGATAGGTCCATAGGAAAGTTGTCTGGGTTTTTAACGTTTATATGGGAACTTTCTATGTCTTATTATCCTCTGGTGCTATGCCTGAGGTCCTTTCTTCGCAATACTTTCTTGTATTTAACATGCCTTATACAGTCACTAGTAATAATCCTACAGAATTCAAGCTATATACTTGGATCACCACTTTCAATTCCTTAGCAGTATAAGTTGTGTTGCCCTAAAATCAATTGCCAAAAGTTCAACTATTGTACTCTATATATATATATATATATATATGTACACACACACACACACACACCCCTCTCCATAAGTTACTCATCCACAAAATCTTGTCCATGAACTTTGTCCACTCATTAGCTAGAATATAAATTATGACCTATCGAATTTTTGGTATACAAAAGTAAAGAATTGTACACATATATATAGCACATCCACGAGCCTTTTTCTTGTGGTTCATTTGTATGAATAATCGTTTTTCACAAAATGAGTGTTGCTTTAAGTTGTGAACTGCCACTCTCACGTTAATAAATCCAATGTCTAAATGTTGCCTATTTTCACCATCTCTTTTCTCTTTTTTTATTTTTTTTCCTCATTTACTTTTCTCGAATTGACATTTAGAGCTTTCTATTTTTGATAAGATGAAGAATGGAACACATTTTTCCATCTACGCCTTCCTTTTCTTCTTTTTTTCCCCTAT
Source organism: Lophocereus schottii (assembly GCA_002740545.1). Taxonomy (NCBI): domain Eukaryota; kingdom Viridiplantae; phylum Streptophyta; class Magnoliopsida; order Caryophyllales; family Cactaceae; genus Lophocereus; species Lophocereus schottii. The sequence goes on from NCQV01064137.1 coordinate 7,963, forward strand.
TCCTTTTGTCTAATCCTTGTTAACACCAAAGAGCTTGCATATCGAATTACCTCATGTAGTTCAAAATAAAACTTTCTCCACCTAATTTATTTTGCATAATCTGATAAGTATAGCTCGTCTAATAGTACCCATTGCCTAAACCACTAGAATCGTCTAAGTCCTTTTCTCTTTAGGATTTCCTTTGTCCTGATAATATGCACGGACATTATAGGCCCAACTGCTCGATGCAATCTCGACCCCCAAAGGGATTTTCACCTACACATTTCAAAGTTTACAATAGCCACTATCCCCTCGGTTGAGGCATATTTAATATTAATTTGAGTTAACAGTCAACAGTCACAATGTCAACCAACCCATATCGAAATAAAGTGGCAAATAAATTCACGTAATGTGGGAGCCAATTTAATAACAACACGTTCATCGCGTGGCACCTTGTCTTGCCGCAAACAATTCATACAATATCAAGTAGCACACCACAAGCTACTAAACTGCCAACATATGATTCATTATAGTAAAATATTACTGCAAATCACCTCTGATAGTGTGATAGGCCATTAGACATACACACTATTGCAATGACTATTCATATTGATCAGCACTTACATTTTGTAACATAATACATTTCCCTTGTCTGACATGTTAAATATAATGTAGTACCCCATTAATTAAATAAGAAGTGGCGAATGACATCCTTGCATCATGTCTTAAACATCACCATTCCTAAACATTAAGTATGTCTGTGTATTCTAATGAAACCCCTAGATTGTAGTCATTGTCACAACACAAACGATAACCCTAGTCTCCGTAAAATTATCGTTATAGCTTAGTAAATTTCCCTAGGATGCGTAGGTCAATAGGAGGTCGATGAAAGGCTTCCTTGTTCTACTTTATTAATGATTGAGTCGTACAATGTTACCTAACCATGTCACTGGCCTTAATGCAAAGGGCTGAGGGCCATGTAAATGTTTCCTAAAGCATCCTCATTATACACTGATACACATGAATCACAGTTAACATCAAACTTAACTAATCAACAGTAACTCATAGTGACCCTATATCTCACATGGGCCTTTAAACCTGGCTCTAACACCACAGGTGTAATGCCCCAATCCCTAATTAGTTAATTACCTTAATCTAATTATTTAATATCACGATTGCAGCAGAAGTTTCAATCACTGGAAGCATTACCACCGTCCCAAGTCAGACAAGCCTATATAACGATTACACAACCCTAACTAAAGCACTTTCACATTTATAAGGCCATTAAATTGAAAGCATGCAGGATAATTTCAAACTATAATTTAACTCTAACAAAACTCAAATACAACTAGATTGAGTGTCTCCTAATACTCCAAGCAGAACCTAGGTTGACCTTGACTTTAAGCTCTGTCAAGGCTTCATGCTATTGCCAAATCCACTATGATCATCCACCGCCATCAAGTAGAAAAAGGCACAAAGCATTATTTCCTTTGGGCTTGTCATTCCTCACCTGAAACAAGAACACAAAAATTCTGGAAATGAGCAGAAGCCTAGTATGTTTATCTACATACTGTAAAATAAACCTTTAGAACAATTTTGTTGGGTGCTCGCATTTTAATTCATTTCAATTCAAAAATAGGAGTGGGAGGCAATAAGATTTAAACTACCATGTTGGTTATTATCTAGAAGTGGATCTGCTATTGACATCTGGTGCAATCATTGAGATAGTTGCAGACCTCCAAGTCTGATTAGGAAGCCTACACTGAGGCCACACTAGTGAATAGAAGGGCCTAAGCCCTAATGCATGATAACTATGGATGTCACTTAATTAGGTAACAAAGCATTGTTTAAACTACATCATTGCACGAATATTCCACATAATTGTATAATTTTGAGAAACATGTAAATTTTCAGAAAGTACAGACAATAAATATAAATGAAATTTTTTAAACTCTTTCCTTATTATAAAATGCTTGCTTATAGCCAGTTAGGTTTTAAAAAAATTATTGATTGCAAACTTCGAAAATAACTCACAGTATTCCTTGATGCTTTTCTTAATTATTAAAACATCATGATTATTCGTTTAAGCACACGAATCAATTTTGGTTCCTAGTTATATCATGCCTTCGTTTCATTATTGATGTTATTATTATCATCAATGGTGCTGATGTTGGTGTTGCTATTATAGGGCTTAATATACTTGCCTTTATTGTTATTAGTAGTAATGTTGTTACCTTTGTAAATTTCATTTTCATTGTTATTATTTTTCTTATGATAAGAAATAGTTTTGTTGGTTTGAGTGATTTATCTATGAAGTGATTTGGTTCCTAAGCTCGATTGGTGGTTCTAAATTTATTCTTGATGTAAAACCATCTTCCTGTAACCAAATTGCAAAGATTACCACTCATAGAGGCCTCAAATGGACTTTGATTTCTGCTCATTGGTTTCGGTTTATAACGACATATATCATTCACCATCATTCAAGCATAAATCAATATTTATTCCTCTCTTTCAATTACAAAACATATAATTAATCTTTAAGACTAATTCTAACCCATTAATCTCACCACTTTGACTAAGTCACAAGAGTCAATCGCGAAGGTTACCTTCAATTAAGACTACCATCAAAATTTACACACGAAAATTCATTCAATCCCCCTAAATTGATAACTATGGACTTGTTTCTACTGCAAGTGTACATATTTTATTGTTAGTTAGATTAAAAAAATTTATTGATCAAAACCTTTGTAAATAACTCATAGTTTTTCTTGATACTTTTCTTAATTATTAAAACATCATGATTATTTGTCTAAGCACACAAATCAATTTTAGTTTCCTAGTTATATCATAGCTTCTTTTTATTATTAATGTTATTATTATCATCAATGGTACTGATGTTAGTATTGCAATTATAGGGCTTAATATAGTTGCATTTATTGTTGTTAGCATTATAAATTTCATTTTGATTGTTATTATTTTTCTGATGAAAAGAGATATTTTTGTTGGTTTGAGTGATTTATTTGTGAAGTGATTTAGTTACTAAGCTCAATTTGTGGTTTTAAATTGATCCTTGATGTAAAACCATGCTCCCGTAACCAAATTGCAAAGACTGCCACTCATGTGGGCCTCAAATGGACTTTGATTTCTGCTCATTGGTTTTGGTTCATAACAACAAATATCATTCTCCATCATTCAAGCATAAATCAATATTTATTCCTCTTTTTAGTTACAAAAATACGTAATTGATCTTTAAGACCAATTCCAACCCATTAGTCTCATCATTTTGACTAAGTCACAAGAGTCAATCTCCATCATTACGTTCAATTGAGACTACCGTCAAATTTACACAGTAAAATTCATTCAATCCCCTTAAATTGATCCCCCAATATTCATGTTAAATTTAATTTGTTTTCAAAATCTCCGGAATAATTTTTGCACTCTATTCTCACATGGAAACATTTTCAACTCAAACTAATTCCAAGATTTACACTAAGCAATTTATTTCACGTGAAAATCTGCCAAGAGTATATTTCTTTCTATGTTTCTCAAATTCAAATCTCACCATTAGTATTAAAACATTAAGCCCTCCAAATTTCATGCAAGAAGTCACACTTCAACCTCCCAAATTAACCCAAAAATCACATTAAACCATTTTACTTTACAAACAACACAATCAACGTTTCCCTTCTTTCCTCCCTTCTTCAACTTCAAGTTTCACCTTACCCTTGCCAAGTGAATGCGTCCACAAGCGCCCAAAAAAAAAACA
>NCQV01064138.1:0-12674 GCA_002740545.1 Lophocereus schottii
ATATATATATATATGTATATGTGTGTGTGTGTGTCTGTGTGTGTCCTCTTTTATCCTAAAATTCCTTAGCGATTTTAGTTATCACAAAGGGGGGAAGCAGATGACCTGGGATAAATGAAACTGGTAATGTTGTGCAAGATGCATCTTGGCCTCCGGTGAATATAGGCCATAGTAGTGAAGTGCAATCTCCTTCAGGAATGAGCTTGCAACCTAATGAAATAATAACCCCATTAGAGTTCGGACAATCAACTGTGGATGCAGCTGTAACATTGTGTTAGAGTAAAATGGACAAAGAGGTATTTAGTCTAGTCGCACTTATACAAATGTTGTTAATGATAAGGAAGGCGTAAAGCTAGATTTTGAAAAATTTAAGGAAATTAAAGGACTGTGATGTGCTAAAATTGTGTCAAGGGTTGTGGAACCTAAAATAGAGCATTGGTAAGTTTTAATTTCTTTCTATGTGGTGGGATCAAAGCCCCCTTTGGAGTCATAAATGGTTTCTGTAATTGAATATGGGCATATCACAACATTCACAAACTCTTGACTATAAATTATGGTCTATTCTGGGTTAAATTTTGCCCCATTAAAGAAAGGAACCAGGTTGTAAAGAAAGCAGTGCATTTTTATTAAAAAATTCTTACAATGTAGCCATGGCATGTTGATATAGTTTTGTATAGAAATCAAATACAGAAGTTACCAATTTAGGTTCAATTCCCTAGATTTGATGTTAAATATTGGGGAACTCCTACCTTTGGTGAGTTAGGGAGTCTAATTGATCAAAAATTATATCATACTCCTAAGAGTGCATACTCGGACAAGCCACATCAGCCCCACATATTAAAAATTGTCTATATGACAAATACACATTGGAAAAAAATATATATATATATATATCGTAAGTGGGAGCATACACTCGTAGGTGTATAATATACATTACCCTAATTGGTAGACCCTTGAAAATGGACAAGCAAATATGGAAAAATGAAAGCCGGAGTATGCAAGGATATTGATAGAGGTGCAATTCAGAATTGACTCCCTAATGAGTTTGATTAGATAATTGAGAAAAGGGTACTTATGAAGCAGAAGGTATTATATGAATGGAGGCCAAATAAATGCAACTTTTGTAAAATATTTGGTTATATTGGGGTGGACTACAAGAAGAAGAACCAACCTAGATAGCAACATACACAATCTGAAGTACGAAGGGAACCAGATGTGAACTCAAAGGCTTAGAGTGCTTATGTTGATGGAGAAGGTTTCACATCTATTCTAAGAAGACTTACTAGGGGAAACATCATAGCTCCCAGGTGCAATGGCATTATTAAAGTAAATACATTTGATGTGTTACTACATAAAGATAATGAATCATACTCTAGACCTCTGGAATGAACATTTTTAGTTAGAATGTGAGAGAACTTGATAGTCCAACTAAATAAGAAGATGTTGTTGACTTCATAGCTAAGCTAAATGTTAGTAGTGTTACTCTGGTAAAAACCAGAATAAGAGAAAAGAATCTTATAGGATTCATAATAAGTTGTTCTTTAGATGGGAGATTTTCTGTACCCATGGTTTTATCCTTGAAGGAAGACTTTGGATATATTGAAAAAGATAGGATCTTGGCATGGAGATTATTGCATCACCAGCTCAATTTTTAAGTGGTAATACATATCAATATACTATTAGTTTATCTTATTTTGTGAGTCTCTTAGAAGCAGGCTTTCTACAAGTAGGGATGCCAATAGAGGTAACGTTGCTTACATCTAGATCTCCCCAAACCCTGCGAAAGCAGGACCCACATTGAGAGGTTTTGTTGTTGTTGTTATCAACAAACTAGTAGTTTGAGGTTCTTTATTCCTTTTGTGTATGGACATAATGAAGATAGTAAAAGGAAGCCCTTATAGGGTTTCCTTAGGCAGACTAGTCAAGGGATGGACATACCTTGGTGTGTAATGGGTGACTTTAACAATGTTTTGGATTTAGAGGATAGACTTAGGGGAAACTTGTGATTGCAAGTGAAATCAAGGAATTTAAGCAACGTATTCAAGACTGTGAACTACATGAGATGACTGCTAATAGGGAATAATGTACAGGGACAAATAAGAATAAGAATGAAGGCAGGGTATATTCAAAGATTGATAGATTTTTCATCAATATGGAGTAAAGTGTGGCAGTTGATGCTAAGGAATTTCACGTCACACTCTAATGTTTATTTCATTTCAACATTTCAAAACCCTGAGCTCATTTAGTCATGTGTCATGCAGACAACACATCTAAAATGCCTTGATATGTGGATCACGCAATGAAAATGGAGTCACAATTGTTAAATTGGTTCCATTGATGAAAAAACAAGGTTCTATGAAGAACCCCCTAAGAGCTCTTAACAATAGATACTTTAGTATGATTCATTAGAAGGACATGCTGAAATGTAAGCTTTAGGAGACTCATAGATTACTGCAAAATCAGCCTTCAAATGAGGGATTACAACACATTGTAAGCTAGCATAGGTTAGAATGTGTTAAGGTTTTATCTTAATCTATATTACAAAATGAAGCAACAAGGTAAGTGCCACTGGCTTGCAATGGGTGACCAACACACTAAGCTCGTTTCTTCTTTTGTGAGAAGCACAAAATGAAGGACTTCTGTTAACTCCCTTGAATTTACTTGGGACTGATTCTAAGGAAAGAATACCTTGTCATAATAATGTTTTCTAATTTTGGAAAGACTCTTAGCATTTAGCAACAAGTTAAACAGTGCAAATCTTTTTAGGCTAAGGATGTTGGAGATACATAATTTAGTATCCCAAATTTCAAATCCTCAGGGGCTGATGCTTTCAATAGTTTAATCTACTAAAGCTCTTAGTGTGTGATTCAGAAGGATGTGATAGAAGCTATTTTGGAATTCTTCAAAACAAGTAAAATGGTTAAAATGATTAAGCAAGTAGGGCATAGTAATTTAGTGTTGATTCCCAAGCTGCAAAGTCTTAAGGAAGTTGGGGATTTCAGGCCTATAGCATGCTGCATAGCATTACACAAGTGCATATCTAAAATGCTGTGTGCTAAGCTAACAGAGGTTTTACCAAAGCTAGTTATCAATGACCATTCATTCCAAGAATGGAGATGGTTTATAGTGTTATGGCATTTAGGAGATCATTAAGGGTTGTGCTAGGAAAAGAGTTTCTGTTGGATGCATTATAACAATTGATTCGAAAAAAAATATGATTATATTATTCATGGATTTCTGGAAGAGACTTTCAAAGAACTGAAATTCACCCAAAGGTTCATAAATTAGGTTATGGCGTGATTTAGGTGTACATATTTTTCCATTTGCTTGAATTGTGGTATCCATGGCTTTTTTAAAGGTGAGAGGGTTCTCAAATAAGGGGATCCCATATCCACCTTGCTTTCTATTCTAGTGATGGAGACATTTAACAGGATGGTAAAATGGTATATTCTGCAGCAAGGTTCTAGTATCATCCCAGATGCATATCACTCAGACTCTACCAGCTTTTATTTATAGATGACTTGCTTAGAGGTTAATTTATTGCCTTATGAATTCCTTTTTATTATTTGCATCTTCCTTTAGAATGCAGACTAATCAACCATGAAAAACTTTTCCTCACCCTTAGCTTAAAAACCAATATGCTAATTCTCAAGTAAGCAGTCGAAAAGAACCAAAGTCAATCATGGTGGTTACTGGTGTGTGAGGGAATATGAAGCAATTGTTACTCAATATAATTGGTTTTGAAGAAGGTAAACTCCCTTTTAAGTACCTGGGTGTACCTCTAACTTTTGGTAGCCTATATAGCTTAGATTTACAACTACTTGTGGATGGGATTATAGCAAAATGTCTCCTGTGGGGTTCTAAGAACTTGTCCTATGTAGGGATAAATGTGCTTATTTATAGTTTCTTGATGGGTGTTTATGGGTTTGGGGCTTCTAATTTCATCTTACCAAAGGAAGTGATCTAAAACATGAAAGTAGCATGTAGGAAATTCTTCTAAGGGTTTTGATAAATAGCCACTTGTATCTTCGCACTTGCTTAGTAGGCCAAAGTGTATAGGAGTGATTGGGTTTAAAAACTTGCTTTCGTGGAATCAAGCAATGGTTTCCAAGCATATATGGGCTATAGCTTGTAAAAAGGATGCATTATGGATAAAGTGGATTCATAGTCACTATATAAGGGGAAAAGACTAGTGAAATTATGTTTCTTCACATTATACACATTTGAACTGGAAGAAATTCTTAAGCTAAGGGACAATTTTGCTCAGGGTTTCAAAGGAGATAAGCAGTTGCATACAACTAATTGTAGGTATGTACCAAGTAATGGATACACCTGGCTTCTCTAGCACCCCAACAAGGTGGGGTGGAATACATGGTCGTGGAATGGGGCTATGTTTTCAAAGCATGTAATTATTTCCTAGATGATTATGGAAGGGAGGCTATGTGTTTTTACTAGGGTAGCAAAACATAATTTTAACATTTGGATAATCTGCCCTGTATGGCCAGAGTATGAAGAAAAATAGCTAAACTTACTATATGATAGCAATTTTGCTTCACAAAATAGAACAACAATATTGGGCTACTGAAAGGTTCAAGAAGAGACCTAAGGATTTTTAGCCGATGGTCTAGTGGTACATAAGCAATAAAATGTCCAAAATGAAGAAACAGATACTAAGGGTAATAACTGTAGCCATGCCATAGGTGCACACCTCAGAAAGACAAAGTGATGGACTACACTAAGAAAAAATGTGAGAAATAGATGCCTTCCCCATTGCAAAGCTAAGCAAGACCATAAGGCTTTGGAGACCATGTTTACGCTTAATTGAGATGTAACTATATTTCTCCAGTCTTTGTAGGGTATGTTTGTGGAATGAAATATATTCAGTTCTTCCTATATATGTGTTTATGTGTGTGTGTGTGTGTGTGTGTGTGGACATTTTACACACACACACCCACGCATACACTACAATGGATATCTCCTATGACATCGTAAATGACTTCGTACATCAAGCCCCTTTGAGGTAACTGTGTCTTAAAACCATGCTTGGCAAGATCTCCTCTCCCCTCCATTAATTGAGTTTCATGGAGAGAGGCAATTTATGGAGTTTTACTTGAACTTCAAATGGCCATTTTTAAAAAAGGTTTCAAAGTGGGGAGCAAGGATTTCAAAGGAAAGCCCATAATTGAGCTTGAGAACAAAGCACAGAAGTTTCTATTTGGTTTTATCCAACACTTAATCTCAATGTCAAATGCATTTCGAAAGTTGCAAGTTAGCTATTTAGAAAGATAATAAAGACATCTCAATATCAAATGCATTCCAAAAGGTACAAGTTAGCTAGTTAGAAAGACAATGAAGTCTAATTTTGGGTCATGTAATTTATTTCAAGCTAAGTCAAGTTGTAGTTCCCAAAATAAGGCATAGAAGCTGAAGTGTCAGTTCTGTCTAATTTACAGTGTACATTTTAGTGTAAATATTGTCCTTAGCTAGGGTTGTGTCATTTTCGGTGTATGAGCAGCCGTACGAAAGTTTAAGAGGTCTATTTTATGTTCATGTTAGTAAATTCAATGAAAGTCAAGAATTGGTATGAGGAAATGAGCATTGTTCCCATGTTGCCAGTTTTAGCACCAAAAACACCACCTCAATTCAGGCAGATGCTTCTCCCTTTAGATTTCCAACATCTAGTCTCAGCTTTTAGTACTTCACTAAATGTCTAAAACAAGCAAGAAGTTGATCAAGTTTTCCACTAGCAATTCAATGTCTAAGATTCAATAAAATATACCCAATAAATCCAAAGTACTTTTAGATAATGACAAGAATTGATTCAATCACAGAATTGAACTCAATAGTAATTCAAAACTTAATATAAAAATCAAGGCTAATGTCAAAAGGATAAAAATCTAAAGACAAAAGTGCAGAGAAGGGAGAGGAAATGCTCGGCACGAAATCCTTGGAAATTTTCAACTTCAACTTGCTCTTAACTCTCTCTAATGAAGTCTAAATCCTAACTAGATTGTGATTTATGGAGGAATGAGATGGGGATGCCAAGGAATCAGTCAAAAGCAGCTTATCGCAGAAATGAAGGCTGCAAAAGTCGCAAAATGCCTGGCACACGAAAAGTCACAAAGAAATGAAGCTAACTCAAGGAAGAGGGACAACCACGGCCTAATTATGGGGCCCATCATAGACTATGGCCCCTACCATGGCAAGGCTATGGTGGCTGCTGGTCCAATACACACTCCTTGTTCCTCCAATTGTGTCTCTTGGATCCTCCTAAATCATAGGATTGGGTACGGTTTGTCCATGCTGGGTGTCTTTAGGTCTCTTTTGCAACTTTTGATCCATAAGGCCTCAAAATCATCATTCCACTCGCGTAACATGACTAACAAAGTTGAAATTTACAAACACTCTCAAAACAAGCGAAACCAAGCATGATAATAGAAATAACGGCATAAATCTTACAATTAACCACACTAATGCCATAAAATTACTCCTGAGCACTCATGAAATCCTATACAAATATGGCATTCATCACTCCCCTACGCTTAAACCTTTACTTATCCTTAAGCACACATTACGTAAAATAAACAAGAGGAGATGTGTATAGGACTTAAAAACGAAGTAACCACCTTAAACTAGGTAACACATAACACATCACAAGCAAGAATATTAATCAATGACAACCTAAATAGTGCACATACATTTCAAATCAAAAGAAGGTGGACGTTTTCAAAGAAATATATGACCACAAGTCATATATCACACTCAATTACCCCCAAAGAACCACAAAGCACATCATATAAGTATAAGGAATTATAGAGCTAAATAGACGGGTAAAGCCTCATTTTATAAAATGTGAATGACTTCCACTTATATGCTTAAATTATAGCTTAGGTTCACTCAAGACTAATTCCAAATATGCAATCTACCATATGCTTGCTAAGACTCTCAAATTCACCATCACTAAAAAGGCAATGTGCACATAACGATCAAGAAAACTTTCCATGGGATATAGTGTGGGCTAGAAGGCTTAAGGGAAATGAGTGGACTATTAAATTTGGGCAATGTGGAGCTCTGTAGCCAAATGAATAGAGAGCAACCAACATGGCACCGAGAAACCATAATTTTTACCAGCACCCAAAACCCTAATAATACATTGAACACACCTTAATTAATTTTATAGGAAATGTGTCTGCAAAGAAAGGAACCCAAGCTATTTACATGCCCAATGCTAATCATTGATTTTTTTCCTTTTCTTTTTTTTTGTTTTGTTTTCATTGATATGACATTTTTCTTCTTTTTTTTTGGAATTGAAATGAAAATATCAATTATTGAAAGGCATAGGGTCATGAATTACTAACTCACAACCTAATACCTATTTACACAACCTACATAATAGGGAAACATAACTAAATGCTTAATAACATCAATCCCCTAATAAACTAACATACCAAATACACCTTAAACTTAATTAGCCCCAAAACCACCCATTACATAGATGAAGTGTTGCTTTATAAACTTGGCATAAAGATATGAACATGTGTTTTGCTAAGGGTTACGATGAAGGAATCACAATAAGGAAAGGATTATAGCTCAAAGGGCCTAGCAAAAGGGATAAATATGTAATACAAGGGTACTCTATTTGGCTACGTGGCTAAAGTGTCCAAAGGAGGAATACCTTTATCATATTATCAACTATTCACATCCTAATGTGGTCTTGAACAAGAATCTATGCAAGTCCTTGAGATGCAACATGGAAGAGTTACATACATGAAAGAACTTGAAAGTAAATTTGATGAATTAGTCCAAATAAGGCTCAAAGTCTCACAGGACATCTACTAAGACTCAGTTAGCTCATCAAATGACTCTCATGTACCAACATTGGTGTCAAGGACTCTAAGGGGTAACAAAATTTCCAATCAAAACAAGGGTCAAAATAAAAGATATTTACAAAACCCTCATAAATTTTAGCACCAAAAGGGATTACACATCAAAAGTTACTCAAACTCATGAAAACTATTGTGCCTAAAAAATCATCATTGTTGATTATCTCAAAGCAATCCACACCATCACTACATGCAATCCTATATGCAAACCTAAATGGAACTAAATGCAACATACTAATGCAAACGAAAGGAAATGTAAACCTACATGCTCTAACTGATCTGAAAATTAAAAACCAAAATGGAATGCATGAAACTACCCCCTTAATCATGCTTAGATAAAGCATTATTCAAAGAAAATAAATAAGAAGAAGGAAAGGGGGAAACAAAAGTGAACAATCTTACTAGGTTAGGTGCTGGATGCACATAAGCTAACGCTCATTAATAATCAGGGCACATGGAGCATCAGCCACTCCATCTCAAATGTAAAACTTAGCTTGACGAATTAGATGCCATCAAAATGCTTAGGAGCTTATCAAACTCTTGGGAAAATAATTTAGAAAATACAAGGTCAGAGGCAATATCCAACATCACACCAAAGACAATGGCTTTCCTCTTAACCTTATCAAAGGTCATAGAAAAATCACAGGAAGGATAAAAGAATGCAGTTAGTCCACATGGCTTTCTTAGGTACGTCTTCTACGCATACATAATAGGGGTCAATAGATGGATCATACCCACTAAAGTAACCTAGGGACATATGATCATCAACATTCCCACCCAAAATATTAAACATGTTATCCTTATAACCTAAATCCATAGTAGCATCATAAATCATGGGATTATCAATGGACACATCAATGTAATACTCAGGGAAAAGAGAGGGTACAGATAATGAGGGAAAACATGAAAATGATAAAGGGGATTAGGAAGAACAACATCACAACCAAGGTAGGGGACTCCTCATGAACAAATACCTCACTTGACCCCTCTAAAGGAGTCTTAACTAGATCATGCATAACATCTATAGTGTCCTCTGACTCCAAACATGCATAAACAATACTAAACCTAGCAACTCCTCTAAAAGGTGCACCCACCTTGAGCCCCGTGTACTGAGCTAAAGGGAAGAATGAATTAGGTAAGGTTAGGACAACATTAGTCTTATCTACAGGTGATGCAAAGTTATATTGAGCACAGCATGTGTAATAAAGACGCGTAACTCTAGCATCATCAGGAGACCTATACAAGTCACACTGAAAAGGGGCATAATAAGATCTAGATTAGAATGAACAGGGATGATGGAATGACTATCAAAAAATATGATTAGCCTTCTCAAACTTAAAAAGAATCTAAAGCAATCCACTCAAGTAAATGTCATCCCTCATCAACACCTTTGCTAAGAAAACCCTAATGCTCTCAAAGATCATGGATTTCACTCTTCACACCCTCATCAATAATGGCCAAAATTTTCCATTTCCCTAAGAATAGCTACTTAGAGCAAGAAAGACAATAGAAATGCATAACATACCTCCAAAATAATTCATACTAGACTTGGGTGGGGGAAATGAAAATTTTCCATTGTTGTTTCCCTCAAAAAAAAATTTTAAGTTTTAAATTTTTTTCGAAAAAAAAAATGTTTAATCAAACCTATCGAGAAAAACTCATTATTAGACACTAGTCCCTAGCAATGGCACGAAAAACTTGACAGGATCGTAAGCGCGCGGTGAAATTGTAACAAATCAAGACCGATCCCATATAGACTAGGCTAAACTGTTGGGTTATATTCCTTCAAGATAGGCTAGACGAATCCAAATTTGCGAATGAAATTGAACTATACTACTTATCAAATCTAACAGATAAACAATTAACGGATTTAATCAAATCAAGCAATTTTTCAGCTCACGAATTAATCAAGCACCTCTTGCTTAGATTGGTAATTCCAAAACTGATAATCGAATTATTAAACCCCTCGTTAAAGGTGGAATGAAATTCTTAAATCTAATTAGCTACCATTTCTCAAGCGTTTTTTTTAATTATTCGAAGATCATTAAGAATACAATTGTCAAATTTTAAGGGTTTGTCAAACAGTAAGCCTTTCTGAAGATCTCGCTCACTTAAGTCGAATATTAGTTTTTTAACATCCAGTTTCACCTTTTAGTCCTTCACCAAATGTCTAAAACAAACAAGAAGTTGATCACGTTTCCAATTAGCAATTCATTGTCTAAGATTCAATAGAATAAACCTAATAAATCCCTAGCAATTTTAGATCAAAATAAGAATTGATTAAATCATAAGAGTTCAACTCAATTCAAAGATTAACAATTCAAAACTTAACATAAAAATTAATACAAATCCAAAAAGTATCAAAATGTTAACAGAAAGGAGAAGGGAAGAGAGAAGAATCGCTCAACCGATGTGTGCTTATATAGATAGATGCAAACCTGAACCAGAATCCTCATAGATCTTCACCTTCAACTTGCTCCCAACTTTCTATCATGAAGTCTAACTCCCAACTAAATTGTGAATTGTGGAGGCATTGGATGGCGATGCCAAGGAACCAGCCCAACTCAGCTTTTACCGCAAAAATGAAGGCTATAAATGTCAGAAAATGCCTAGAACATGAAAAATCACAAAGAAATCAAGCCGACTCAGGGAAGAGAGACCACCATGTCAAGACCATGGGGCCCATTATAGATCACGGTCTCCACGATGGTAGTGGCTGCTGGTCTTATGTCCACCCTTTACTCCTCGAGTTGCATCTCCTAGATCCTTTTAGACTGTGGTACTAGCGATGGTTTTTCCATGATGGGTGGGTTTGGCCTCTTTTGTCATCATATTTGATCCACGAGGCCTTAAAATCATCATTCTGCAAACACAACTTGGCTCTCAAAGTCAAGATATGCAAATACTCTTAAAATAATAAAAACCAAAGGCATTAGCAGAAATAAGAACATAAATCATACAATTGAGCACACTAATACCATATAATAACTCCCAAACACCTATGAAATCCTTTACAGATATGACATTCATCAATGAATTACACAAAGACCAGCTTTTATCCAGCCCAGGAAGGAAGAAAATCCTTATTACGGAGGTAATGTTGCTGTAAACTGCAAGATGTTGTTTTGATCAGATTTAAGCTTCTCAAGAGATCATCCACTTGCAAGAACCCTTTCCTATGGCATAAGATATCTGATTTGGTTGTAGAGACTCTTAATTTGACACCTAAGTCCTCTACACTTCCAAGATAAGGGGTGTTATTTGCTGCTTGCATCTAACAGATTTGGAGTTATTTTGTATTTTCAATTTTTTCCTTGTTTTAGCTAGGCTTTTTTTTGGGCTGAATTATGGCTGTTGTATTAAGTGAGAAAGGGAAAAATAGAAGGATTATATAAAGCATCCCAAGTTTAGCTTGTGCAAAATAGATTATTGAGTATTAAATGAGAAGTCGAGCATAGCTCCTTTGATGCCTTAAATTCTCTACTTGCTTGTCTCTTCTATTGGCCAGGAAAAGTGGTTTTCAAGTGAGTCTTTTTCCTTGGTGGTGTAACTATATCCTTGGGAAGGTTAGTGATCCTAGATTAACCATGCTGGTGTAACTGTATCCAAGTCTTGATGTACCTTATCTAATAGAATTAATCAGAACTAGGTGGTCTTTCTTACCCTAGTTGGTGTTAGTTCACTTCTAGCTCTCTTCCTCCCAAGTTTGGATTCATTTGCTAAGTTGAGTTCATATCCTCATTTGTTTTTGCTACAATATTTCAAGTTATCTCTCACTGTTTTGGTTTAAAAACCATAAAAATCAGATTTCCAAGGTTAGTTTTTCTTGTTCAAGTGGCCGGCTATTTTTTCCTTCATGTTATGTCATCGGCTTTGCAACAGCTGAACCATAAATAATGTTTATTTATTTAATTAAGCCATGTTAATAGTTTTTCACATTTATTTATCTTATTTAATCATTTCAGTTGGATGAATTCATTTTGGGCCCAACTTTGAAATTCGAGTTCATTTACATGACAATTTCGGGTGAATCGATATTAGTCCCCGGTAAATATGATTAGGTGTTAAATCATTTTCATAATGTCACAAAAATTTAATTTTTAAGCATGCAAAAACATTTGGGCCCAAATTCATTAAGTTTGGCCCAATTCATTTGGACTCGAATTATAGCTCGGTTCATTTTAGACTGTAATAGCCCAATCCTAAATTATATTTATTTATTTAATTACTCATGTTAACGATTTTCTCAAATTTATTTATTGCATTTAATCATCTCGGTGGGGAAAAATTCATTTGGATCCTCACTTGGCAATTCGGGTCTTATTTATTTATTTAATTATTAATGAAAACTTTGAAAGAATTGATAATAGGCCCTAACAAGTTTAATCTAAGTAATTTATTTTGTTTTCTGTAACATGACAAAAATTTAAATTTGACTATGCAAAAATGTTATCATTACAAAGCATTTTCTTCCTGAATCCAACTTTCTTTGGCCCAATTTGAAGCCAAACATGTTTGCTTTCTGAACCTGACCAATTACGATGATTAAGCTTAACCATGGTTAGCTAAAAATCACTTTTCAACATAAAAATTCAGCCAAGTTGTTGGACAAGTCAAAAAAATACAACCAAAACTTAAACCCATCTTCTCTCCCCTTTCTCTCTCTAACCAGGCCAGCCCTTTCCCCCAGCTGATTCTAGTGCCTTCGGGCCAGTTTGCGGCAAGATTTGGGCTGCCTACATGTAAGTTCCGCGTACTTTATATTCCATCGAGTTGTTCGTGATGCCTTTT
>NCQV01064147.1:0-11736 GCA_002740545.1 Lophocereus schottii
GAATTCCTTAACTAACAAGCACTTAAGCACATAAGCAAGCATGAGGGCTAAGCATAGGAATCCTTCTTTTTCATAAACATAACTTCTTAGCATTCCATTCAAAATATGCATGAAACCTCATTCATATGATGTGTACATAAGGTTTTTTCTTTTCATAATCATACTTTTCTTGGCATTTTATTCATATGATATGCATAAGACACACACATTTTAAGTCTCATTCAAATCTCATTCATAGGCTATGCATGAAATATACTCATAAGGCTTTTTTTTTCATAATTATATCTTGCTTAGCATCTCATTCATAAGTTATACATGGAATATGCACATGTCACAGGAAGCTTTCTTTCTTTTCATTGAAAACATTTCATTCAGCCTCTTGAGGTTCGTAAAGACTCTTCTCTTAGCCTCTTGAGGCTTAAATTCTTCAAAAGTGCTCCCTTTCATATCGGTCGCATGCTGGCCCTTCTAAGCTTTTCACTTTTCATTCATCTAGCCTCTTAATAGCCCATAAAAACTTTCTTTATGAAATACTTGAAATGTTACAATATCGACTGCTTTTCTTCGCTTATTGGGAAAATGCATCTGGCATAAGATCATTACAGGGTACTAATTGGGTGAGTTCTATTCTCAACCCCATAGTAAGACCTAACGCTTACGCTTAAGCTCTTAATCTCAGGATGGATACATTTAGCATAGTGGACCATTACCCTTGTTAGGGTCTTCTAGAGTTTCCTAGTATGGGCACTTATTCCTAGACTAACATCATTCATATCATATTGTCCAAAGCAGATTTTCTTAGCCAATTTAAATTGTATGGGCCGTAACGGCTAATAAGTTTGCTGCTTTTCACAGCGAAATCCTTTATCATACAACTCACACCTTTGTAAAACTCTTTAGGGATTCCCCCGTTCAAGCGAGTTCACTCCCAAAAGTGTATTCATTTAGTTAAAATAGGCCATCATGCACTAATAATTATGGCTTTTCAAAACTCACCCTTATGCATATAATCAAGCTTAATGACATGGAAAGGGTAGGGGTGCACATGTACACATTCAAACATTTCATAATTCAACTTAGCAACATGAGCCACACATGGCCTTGCAATCCACACAATTACGGTTAATCACAACCTAGACTCCATCCTCACATAGCAACCGACCACTGGAAACCTCGAACCACTCATAGTTCTACTTCAAACCATCCGACTACCATCTCGGTTTTCAATTTTATAACCATAGCATATTATCATGAAAACTTATAAAGAGACATGTAATAGGGTTTATACACTTACCTGGGCAAGAAGCACCATCTAGCAGTGCGTTACTGCAAGCATGCATATTTATAACCACATTCACGTATACATTTATAATGCCTTAACTGGAATTAGCGCTTAACAAACCAACTAGACTAATCAAACATGAATCTTATTGCATTTGAGGTGTTCATTTATTATTTCGAAGTCACGGTTCAGGTATAATCTAGCTGATCACACAAGTGCCGATTCCAAGCATACTCATTTCTTTTCGAAACTATTAATCGAGCATGAATTGAATAACTGTATATGTATCATTTCTAATATTTGTATTTTACTCCGAAGTTATTAAACGAACATAAATTAACTAAGTGTACATATATCGATTCTAAACATTCACATTTCATTCGAAGTTATTAAACGGACATAAATTAACTAAGTGTACATGTATCTAATCTAGACAGGCACATTTCATTTTGAAGCTCTTTTTCAGGCATGTCTTAACTAAGTATACTTGAATCGATTGTAAACATGCAATTTATTTCGAAGTTATTTTTCAAGCATGCATTAACTAAATATACTTGAATTGATTCTAAAGATGTGTAATTCATTTCGAAGATATTTTTCTAGCGTGAACTAACTAAACTAACATATATCGATTCAAAGCCACTTTCAAGTATTAATCAACTAAACTAACATTTAATGATTCAAAGTCATTTTCAGGCATAAACTAACTAAACTTAACATGCATCAATTTAAACTAAATTTAGCGGAAACAGGGCATGCATAATTTCAATTAATCTGACGAAACCTAAATTGATATGCATCATAGCTTAAGGGTTAAAACAATTTTGAAACTACTAATATTTAAGAGACGAGAAACACCCACCTTGAATACAAGATAAGGACCCATTCTAAGGCCCCCTTTGGGTGCTGTTCTGGATGTTTAGGGCCCGGAATTCAACTCCTAACTTGCTGCCCAAGCGTCATCCTCGAACTAGCCTGCCCGATCTCGTTTTTGGCCCTCTGGCTAGGCCTGCTTTTCGCCCGCGCCATGCCCAATCACCGTCGATGACGGTCTTGGTGGTGGTGCGCTAAGATTTTAAACCCTAACCCCTAAATTGAGGCCCTCACTCGAGCCTTCTCTCTCTTTCTCTCTGCCGGCGGTCGGCAGACGGCCGGCCAGCAATGCTGTCGTCATCGCCATGTTCACCATCGAGGCACTCCGCCGTCCACCTCCACCTCCACCATCACTCTCCAGCTCTCAATCTCTCTCTCTCACTGTCTTTGGCTCGCAGTTGTTGTAGGGAGGGAAACGGCAGAAGACCCTTGCTGGCGGCGGCACCACCGCCCCCTCTCTCCTCTCTCTCTCTCTTTCTCTTCGTGTGGTGGTTGTCAGGGAGGAGGGTCGTGAGGAGCTTGAAGAAAGCCCCCCCTTTCGCGTTTTTGGCTTAGAAAAGAAGGGGCTTCGGCCCCTTATATTCTTTTTATTTTATTTTATTTCGGTCAATTGCTTAATCAACTAAAAATGCTAGCCCAATCTCATACCCCTTATTTTAAACCGAATCGTTAAGACAATCGTTTGTTGATTATTCGATTCTAATGACATCAAGCTTCGATTTATTAAACGTCAAAACTAATTCGAAGGTTAACTAGCTGGTCGTACTTGAGTTCCTACTCGATTTAGTATTCGTCGATAACCATCATTAACGCTTACTAGAAGTCATCAAAAGAGTTTCAAAACTAATAATAATAATATTAACGACGATAAACATATTCTTTTTAATAAAATTATCGCTTACATAAGTACATCGATAATAATTTAACTCGTATAGTTATTGATTTTAGGACGTCGAAGGGAAGACAACTAGGTTAATTTAAAATAAAGAAGGCGGGTCTTGCACTCTTCTGCCCTTGAAAGATTTTTGTTCTCGAAATTCTAAGCCTAAGTTCGATCATTCCTAGAATGTATGCACACAACTACGATCTACACGGTAGGTTTCCAGAAGGTTTCATCTTGCAACACTACTTCTTTTAAATCGAAAGAAAAAGGCTTATGGTATCCAGCCTCTTCCTCGCCAATCCTCACCAAGCGTCTACTCACTCTATTTAGGCGCCGAGGGCAAATCGTATTGAAGAGGGGCAGATGAGTTGGCATGGAAATCATATTAAGTTTGTTTTGAAAATGAACATAGATTTTTGATAATCTAGACTCAATTCGCATGGCAAGTAATAATTCTATGCATATGCATCTATAAGTCGACATCTAAAGCCATGAAAATCGAGACAATGATATCTTAGGGTCATATACTAGTAGTCTCATTCTAAAACATAAATTCAAGTCACCTTTGAGATCACAATGGCTACCTCAGAAATTCCTATAACACATTAGAATAATAAGAACATCACACAGCACCACATAGTATCATTTAAGCATAAGAGCGTCACATAACATTGCATAGTATTCAGCAATTCAGCATTCTCAAGCTCAAGAATCCTGAGGAGCATGAATGCGTCTAATAGATACATGGCAAGAAATTTACAAAAGGAAAACATATGCACTAACATTCCTATGTCTGTACATCAATCCCAGCTAACTTTTAGGCCTTTCATTCAAGATAACTTATTCAGGACATGTCAGATTCGTATGAAGGCAGTTAACTTAGTCAGGTTCATTCAAAGACATGAAGAAATCAGATCACTCTAAAGTAAAATCAATTGATTAGGAAGCAACCATATTGAACTAAGGTAGTAGGGACATTACATTATGCCACATCGACAATGGCGGATTTGAAGTAGCATTCGAAATCACATTGGCAACACGTAGAGTCCATGTAGAACACAACAAGGATTAAGAATCACATGTAACATAAACCAGCATTACATGTCGATGGGAACAACTTGAGAAGAAAATGCCAAGGTAAGAATGTAAATCGACTGTTTTTTGATAGGGGAGACTTTCTCTAAGGCCCCTACTTGGAACTGATTACCTCATACGTCATAAATTCATACGAGTGAAGGGTCATGGGCCTACACACCTCCTCTACGCTACTTTGATCAAACATATAAGGGCAGCAATATATGAATGTAGGTTTCTAGGGTCGTCTCATCATGCTTCAAATACGGGTGCATGTAGTTACATAGCTATAACATGGAATCATAGAATTCACGGAAAGCAAGCAACGAGTTAGAGGTTGTGCCATGTCATAAATTACAAAACTTAAATTATCTGGATAATCAAGTCACATACCAAATCAAACTCAAGTCAAGCAAACTCCCAAACGTGCAACAACTTATTTATAGAACACATAACTAGTCGCAAATAACGAACTTAAATAACTATATAAGCTTCTATAGACTTTAGGCTGCATACAATGCTATGGCTATGTTCTTTTGGAGTACAGTGAACATTAATGGTCTTATGGGTACTAGTTGAGGTCGTACGAGGTACACCTATCCCATAGGTGATTATAGGAGTCTTACTGTAGGTCGCTTACTTTAGTAGGGATCGTTTACTATGTGCAATTCCAAAGTCTGCTAGGTTATTCCTCTTTTTCGCTTTCTGGGTGTATTAGGGTTCATTCGAGCCAAAACATCGTCACCCGAATGTAAGTAATGCATGGCTTAGGCAACAATGGCAAGAAAGGGAAACAATAGGTACACTTACTCAATGTTTAACGAGATCCTACCACTAGCATTTAGTTTTTCAAGCATGCATGCGAAAATATCCCCTAATTTCACCCAGGTAATTTAAAATTCACAACAGCAAGGTACCATTTAGTCGGATTATCAATCATAGCAACTAATTTCACATCATTCTTTCCTAGCCTATTACGAAGGATTCTATCAATGCACACATCTTAGCATATACACATTTACAAGCAACATTTGATACGCATAAGGGTCCGTATTTGTTAATCTAAACTCCCTCATCATCATTAACGGAAAGCTAACCCTTAGGTGTAAGATAAACTTGGCTCGACAGTCAAACGACATTAACATCTCAAAATCTTGAGTTTCAAAGGATGAAAAATCGCTTATCCATTTAGAATCTCTTTATTTTTAATAAAAAATGGTTAACTGCTTCCAGCTCTCTCTACCAACCTTCGAGTACATCTGTTCACTCCATTATAGGGCCCGAGGAGCAAATCGTACTTCAGGGGCAAAGATGAGCTTAGAGTTAAGGCTTTTCCAATCATTCAATTTCAAATCATATGTTCTTTAAACTTTCAATTAAATCACGAAGGCCTACAAGCGAAACAACTTTTGATTGAGCTGCACTTAACTTATCCATGAGAATACAAGCCACTTGGCCTACACCTTACCAAACGGTTCTTTTATCTAACCAATCAGCTCACTTAAGCCGCACCTAATAGGTAAACGCGCTAACATTCACATAAAACTCACATTTACACACAAGGCAGGTACGTATCATGCCATCGGAAATGCATTCCTAGGTAATTATATGAGATGCAAGACTCAGATTGCGACCTATGGTCGTTGGACCTTGCTCTGATCCCATCACTTGTAACAGCCCCAGCCCCTAGGGTCAGGAGCGTTACGCTTTTTTAACTTTCTTGTTTAAATTCTGGGACGAAATGGATAGAGTTTCCCCTAAAAACTGACCGTTTTCAAGCTAAAAGCTTTACAGTGAACCCCTACAGATCAATAGAAGTGTAAAACAGTTTAAAAGAAGCTCAACGGCTACATGCTAGAGTTTATAACTCAATGAGCAACTTGCTTGGAGTGCATCAAACAAAATAGTTCATTAATAAAGAAGAAATGAAAGATACAACTCGACGGTTCACACAACCGGGGTAGTGGGGTTAACATACCAAAACATAACTAACTTTGACCCAGAAGACAACTAACTAATTAAATGGTTGGTTCATACAGCCATACATAGCGACCTCTATGCCATATGCATTACATGAACTAGAATACTTGGTTTACATACGTTTACAAACTAAGAATACATTCCATAACATCATCAAGCAGCGAGACTACTTCACTATGGGCATACTTGATCCCTTTAAGCAAAGGTAACTTCTATTTCGGCATAGCTGACTCAACTTCTTCCTATCACAAGTAAAACCTAAGGAAAAAGGAGAAAGAGTAGTGGAATGAGTAACCACACGCTCAGTGAGTGTCCCCTGATCCTTATAAAACCAAAACCTTGCAAGCAATAATATCTTTAATAGTCACATATCATGTATTCATACTTTATTATCATACTAGGCATTCTTAAATCCTCATTGAAGGATCACTATCCATGAAATTCATTTTTAGCCGTTCAAACTCATTTTAAGCCCCTAAGTGACTAAATTCCTTAACTACTAAGCACTTAAGCACACAAGCAAGCATTGAGGGCTAAGCATAGGAATCTTCCTTTTTCATAAACATAACTTCTTAGCATTCCATTCAAACTATGCATGAAACCTCATTCATATGATGTGCACATAAGGTTATCTCCTTTCATAATCATACTTTTCTTGGCATTTCATTCATATGATATGCATAAGACACACACATTTCAAGTCTCATTCAAATCTCATTCATATGGTATGTATGAAACATGCTTATAAGGCTTTCTTTTTCATAATCATATCTTATTTAGCATCTCAGTCATAAGTTATACATGGAATACGCACATGTCACAGGAAGCTTTCTTTCTTTTCATTAAAAACACTTCAATCGGCCTCTTTAGGTTCATTAAGACCCTTCTCTTAGCCTCTTAAGGCTTATATTCTTCAAAAGAGCTCCCTTTCATATCGGTCGCATACTAACCCTTATAAACTTTTCACGTTTTATTCATATAGCCTCTTAATGGCTCATAAAAATGTTCTTCCTAAAATACTTGAAATGGCATAATGCCGACTACTTTTCTTCGTTTATTGAAAAAATACATCTGGCATAAGATCATTACAGGGTGCTAATTGGGTGAGTTTCATTTACAACCCCATAGTGAGACCTAACGCTTACGCCTAAACTCTTACTCCCGGGATGGCTACATTTAACATATTGGACCATTACCCTTGTTAGGGTCTTCTAAGGTTTCCTAGTACCAGGACTTATTTCCTAGGCTAACATCATTCATATGATATTGTCCAAAGTATATTTTCTTAGCCAATTTAAAGCGTATGGGCCATAATAGCTAATAAGTTTACTGCTTCTCACAGTGAAATCCTTCATCACACAACTCACGCCTTTGTAAAATTCTTTAGGGATTCCCCCGTTCAAGCGAGTTCAATCCCAAAAGTGTATTCATTCAGTTAAAATAGGCCATTATGCACTAATAATTATGGCTACTATCATTTCAAAACATGAAATCCTTCTTTTTCAAAACCCACACTTATGCAAATAATCAAACTTAATGACATAGAAAGGGTAGGGGTGCACATGTACACATTCAAACACTTTATAATTCAACTTAGCAACATGAGCCACACATGGCCTCGTAATTTACACGATTGCGGTTAATCACAACGCAGACTCCCTCCTCACATAGCAACCGACCATAGGCAACTTCGAACTACTCATAGTTCTACCTCAAGCCATCCGCCTACCATTTCGGCTTTCAATTCTATAACCATAGCATATTATCATGAAAACTTATAAAGAGACGTGTAATAGGGTTTATACACTTACCTGGGCAAGCAGCACCATCCAGCGGTGCGCTACCACAAGCATACATATTTATAACCACATTCACGTATACATTTGTAATGCCTTAACTGGAATTAGCACTTAACGAACCAACTAAACGAATGAAACGTGAATCTTATGGCATTCGAGGTGCTCATTTATCATTTCAAAGTCACAGTTCAGGTATAATCTAGCTAATCACACAAGTGCCGATTCCAAGCATACTCATTTCTTTTCGAAGCTATTAATTGAGCTTGAATTAACTAAGTGTACATGTATCGTTTCTAAACATTCATATTCCACTTCGAAGTTACTAACCGAATGTGAATTAACTAAGTGCACATGTATCGTTTCTAAACATTCACATTTCTTTCGAAGTTATTAAATGGACATAAATTAACTAAGTCCACATGCCTCTAATCTAGACAGGCACATTTCATTTCGAAGCTATTTTTCAGGCATGTCTTAGCTAAGTATACTTGAATCGATTCTAAACATGCATAATTCATTTTGAAGTTATAGTTCAAGCATGTATTAATTGAATATACTTGAATCGATTCTAAACATGTATAATTCATTTCGAAGCTATTTTTCAAGCATGAACTAACTAAACTAATATATATTGTTTCAAAGCCACTTTCGAGTACTAATCAACAAAACTAGCATTTAACGATTCGAAGTCATTTTCAGGCATAAACTAACTAAAATTAACATGCATCGATTCAAACTAAATTCATCTGAAATAGGGCACGCATAATTTCAATTAATCTGACGAAACCTAAACTGACATGCATAACAGTTTAAGGGTTAAAACAATTTTGAAACTACTAATATTTAGGAGGCGAGAAACACCCACCTCGAATGAAAGATAAGGTCCCATTCGAAGGCCCTTTTGGGTGCTGCTGTGGATGTTTAGGTCCCGAAATTCAACTCCTAACTTGCTGCTAAAACGTCATCCTCGAACCATCCTGCCTGATCTCGTTTTTGGCCCTCTAGCTTGGTCCGCTTTTCGCCGACACGATGCCCAATCGTCGTCGGTGGCAGTCTTGGTGGTGGTGCGCCAGGATTTCAAACCTTAACCCCCCTAAACCGAGGCCGTCACTTGACCCTTCTCTCTCTTTCTCTCTGAAGGCAGTCGGTAGACAGCTGGCCAGCAACGCCATCATCGTCGCCATGCCCACCGCCGAGGCACTCTGCCGTTGACCTCCACCATCACTCTCTGGCTCGCTCAATCTCTCTCTCTCTCTCACTGTCTTGGGCTCGCAACTGTTGTAGGGGAGGGAACGGCAGCCGCCCCTCGCTGGCGGCGGCACCGCCGCCCCCTCTCTCTCTTTGTGTGGGGGTTGTCGGGGAGGAGGGTTGTGAGGAGCTTGAAGAAAGCTCCCCCTTTCGCGTTGGTGCCTAAGAAAAGAAGGGGCTTCGGCCCCTTATATTTTTTTATTTTATTTTATTTCGGTTAATTGCTTAATCAACTAAAAATGCTAGCCCAATCTCGTACCCCTTATTCTAAATCGAATCGTTAAGACAATCGTTCGTCGATTATTCGATCCCAAAGACATCAAGGTTCGATGTATTAAACCTCAAGACTAATTTGAAGGTTCACCAGCTAGTCGTACTCGGGTTCCTGCTCGATTTAGTACTCGTTAATAGCTATCATCAACGCTTACTAGAAGTCATCGAAAGAGTTTCAAAACTAATAATAATGATATTAACGGCGACAAAAATATTCTTTTTAATAAAATTATCGCTCACGTAAACACATCATAACAATTTAACTCGTATAGTTACTAAAAATACGATTTTACAACGTAGAAAGTAGGATAGCCAGGTTAACTTAAAATAAAGAAGGCGGGCCTTACAAAAACCCACAAAAGTGAATTCCTTTTTACCTATATTGATAAGATTGTAGTCCTTTATATCTTCAAATGTTTTTCTATTTTGAAAATTGAGTGACATGGTTAAGTTAGGGATTAGAATAATACAAAGGGGGTGTTGGGGGATTTGGTTGGGGGAGGAACCCTAGCAGTAAGATCAAATTGGATGGGGTGGACATATGGGATCGATTTAATTAAAAAATTGGTCCTAATTTATAAAGTCCTTGGAAAAATTTGGATTAACTTATTAAGCTTACCTGCAAAATATGCACCAACACTACAAAATATAATTTCTCAGCTTTTTTCTTTAAAATCATCACATACATTCGATACGACATGCATGTTTGAATCAATGTAATTTTTTGTTTCTATCGTTTAGTTAGAAACTAAAATGCAAGCTTGAATATTTCTTTTGTTTAGTTAGAAAATACAATACATGCTTTAATACTATTTCCATATATTTTTAATCATAGCATACATTCGATATTATAATGGATCCTTTAATCAATGTAATTTCAGTTTTTGTGTTTTGGAGACTATAATGCATTCTTACATACTAATTTTAGATTTTTGTTCTAATAAATCATGGAAAAATGTCCAAAATCCTTAATCATGGCATCTACTTAACCCAAGACAAAAATAAGAAGGTAAAGTCATAAAAAAATTTAATTTTTTGGGTTTTTATTTGAAAATCATGTGTTAGCTGAGATTTTGATGCGCCCTTCTAATTTCAAGAAACAAAATAACCCCATTCTAGGTTAACTAGTCAAATGGTCAAAATTTGGAAATACTATTTTTGGGTTTTTTAATTATGGGTTAACAGGCGGTCAGAATTTTGTTGGTAATATGATACAATTTATGTTTACATGATTCAAGTAAAGTATCTTCCTACATATACATACATGTTTCTGCTACCTCATTCTCTTTTTTTCTGAGATGTGACAAGTCATACAATTGTTAGGTTGTTTTGTTTCAATAGGCCTCGGTACAGTACATGATAATTTTTATAACTTTTCTAAATCCATTCACTATTTCCATGGTTTGCCATCCCAAAAAATAAAAATTACTTAGTTCAAATTGCACCACATGACTAGATCTATAATCCGGTATATGCAACAACTCATATGTGCAGCAACTCATAATTTAAGTAAAACAATAAAATTGGGAGATATGCTGCCAATTTTCCAATACAAGGCCATCTAGCTTCACGATTTCAAAACGAAGAACCTAATTAAGCACATCATGGATGACTAATTTTGAAGTAGTGCAACTATAGGTACGACAATTGTTGTGTAATTCCGCAAGCTCATGTTTTATCATTATAGCCCTTACGAGTCTCATTATTAGGGATGACTTGTGAAATTAAATTGTAGATTTCTAATCTAAACTAAGGATTAAACTAACAAAAACAAAGTCAACTAAACAAAAAAATTAGAATAATTTAAACTTAATCAAAGAAATAGAATCATGGACTTGAAGGAAGATGCCAAACTACCGCGTTAGAGCAAGGGGAAGAAACTGCTAGATTTGCCATTAACAACGTGCAATTCAGGACCGAACTGAAGGAGACCCTCGAGAAGTCAAATCATAAATGTATTCAACAATTGAATGGAAGGTTTATAATTTCACCCAAACCAAGATTTTCACTTAATTAAAATCCATCTCAATATAATTACAAGAACTCTCAAATTCTAACAATTAAATATGCGGAACCTAAGCTACGAAAATTAAAATAAAACTACACCACTACCCTTTGTCCTCTCCTCTATCTCTTCTGTGCTCTAGTTATATATCTTCTTCATAGGCTTCGGCCCCAAAAAGCATTTCCCCATGATTAATGGCATTAAACTTGATTTAATCTTCAACCTATAACTACAAATTGATGATTGATGCCAAGTAACGGATGGTGATTAGTGAGAATAATTAATGGCCAAAGGGAATTGAATAACGAGTAGATCAGCT
>NCQV01064148.1:2674-12879 GCA_002740545.1 Lophocereus schottii
ATCCAAAAGAAGATACATGAACTACAAACATTGTTTAAGAATGAAGTACGCTCTAATCTTCCCAATGCATTTTGGCGAAGAAAAAAGCATATAATATCACTTCCTTATGAAAACGATTTCTCCGATAAAAATATTCCAACCAAAGCTAGACCTATTCAAATGAATAAAGAACTCCTTGAATTTTGTAAAAGGGAAATAGAAACATTATTAAAAAGAAATTAATTATACCATCTAATTTCCTTGGAACTGTGCAGCATTTTATGTTAATAATCAAATCGAAAAGGGTTGCGGTGTCCCTCGTTTAATTATTAATTATAAACCATTAAACAAAGTATTACAATGGATAAGATATCCAATTCTTAATAAACATAATCTACTCAATCGCTTGTATGATGCACAAATATTCTCAAAATTCGATACGAAAAGTGGTTTTTGGCAAATTCAAATTAAAGAAGAAGACAGATATAAGGCAGCATTTACAGTTCCATTCGGACATTATGAATGGAATGTTATGCCTTTTGGATTAAAAAATGAACTGTCAGAATTTCAAAACATTATGAATGATATTTTCAATCTTTACACTCATTTCACAATAGTTCGTATAGATGACGTCCTTGTCTATTCAAATAATATTGACCAACACTATAAACATCTTCATAACTTTTTACATGTTATCAAAAAGAACGGATTAGTTATATCTGCACCTAAAATGAAATTATGCCAAACCAAAATTAGATTTTTAGGACATGATATCTACCAAGGCACTATATGCCCAATTGCTAGAGCCATTGAATTTACGGATAAATTTCCCGATGAAATCAAAGATAAAAATCAATTACAATGATTTTTGGGTTCTCTTAATTATGTGTCTGATTTTTTCCCAAATCGAAGAAAGTTCAGTGAACCCCTCTAAAAATGATTACGCAAAAATTCTCCTCCTTGGTCTGAAGAGCATATTAATATTGTCAGAATACTCAAACAAAAGGTCAAAGCCTTACCATGTCTAGAAATACCGCACCCAAATGCATTTATGATAGTCCAAACCGATGCCTCCGAACTAGGTTACGGCGGTATCCTTAAACAAAAGAAACTCCCTTCTGATTCTATCGAGCAAATAGTCCATTACCATTCAAGCATTTGGAATGAAATGCAAAAAAATTATTCCACAATTAAAAAGGAAATTTTATTAATCGTCTTATGTATTTCTAAATTTCAAGATGGTTTGTTTTAGAAAAAATTTCTTCTTCGCATAGATTGCAAATCTGCAAAAGAAGTTCTTCAAAAAGGTGTTCAAAATATTGTTTCCAAACAAATATTTGCTCACCGGCAAGCTATTTTATTTGCATTTGATTTTGACATTGAATTTATTCAAGGCAAAGACAATTCTTTACCCGATTTTTTAACACGAGAATTTTTACAAGGATCCCATCATTAACTCCAAAATCCAGCAAAACCTCCTCTCCAATAAACTTGATACACTCTAGTTACTCAAGAAAGAGATCAATTGCTAGCGTTGGCCAGCTGTTGGTCAGCCCCAGTAAGTCCGTTGGTCAGCCGTAGTTAGGTGGTCCCAGTGGGGTGGTCCCAGTGGTCCCAGTGGTCCCAGTAGAATGTGCATGACTCCTAACTAAGTGTTCAAATGTAACTCAGATGACCTCTTGAGTTAGAGATCGTCTTAGATTAGGTAGTAGTAAGAACTCAAATGTGGTTAGCAGTAGGGAAGTTAGTTGTCAAATTGATGTGTCTAACTGGAAAATTCCTCACCAAATCATGGAAGAGCCTGATGATAGAGTACTAATAAGATTTAATTCAAGCAAAGAACAAAGTCTGTCTTCAAAATCTTTAAAAAATACAGAACTCTCTCGAACTTCATATTCAATGCCTTCTAGGTCTATTAATTATGATTATTTAAAAGATAATCAAGTTGAAGATACTCAAAAAATTTATTACAAAGCTCCAATAGCTGAGCCAATAGATGAAGCTACTTTATCAATAGGTTTCCCAACTTACTGAACCATGCAACCTCCATTATTTTCTTCAGTTAATGTTATTTCAAAGCCCTTTAAGATTAATAAAGATTACTTACGTCAAAACTTTAATTCAATAGAAAATAAGGTTAAAAGGGAATGATTCTTTTCACACTTTGATTTAAATGCTCAAGCATTCATTAGGCAAGAATGGGATTCATTCATGGAAAGACACCAAGTCAATGTTACTTTCTTTAGTTGGTGGGCTATGTTTGCCTCTGATAATAATCTTCCAGACCCATTTCATGTTAAAGAAATAAATACTAATATTAATTTTGCTAAAAAATGGACACTCAAAAAAGGTCAAATAATTACTTCTTTTATTCCACCATTAGAAAAAATTATTTTAAAAACTCCTGAAGGTAATATTCTAGCCACTCCATTCAAAACAGGTGGAAATGATACAGAAAATAGTCAAGTAACTTTAAGCGATATTAAAAAGGTATATCACCAAAATAATTATACAAATCAAGTATTACATATAGTGTCTCAACAAGTCAATATGGTCTCTACTCAAGTTGAAGCAATTGTTAAAAAACAAAAACAATTATTGATATCCAAGGCTACCTTATCAGATTGATCCTCAGATCATTCAGATTATGTCCCCTGGGGTGGTCCTTGTGCTCAAGATTCTTATGACTATTAAGTAGATTTTCTACTCCTAGTCGTCATTCAAAAAAAAAAAGAAGGGAAAGAGCCCGTAAAGGTCTTGACCTTTGGCAAAAGTAAGGGTCATTGTCTCTTTACGTAGTTTTTCTTTTGCAGGATTCCATCATTTTCCACACCATTCAATCTCCAGGCCTCGGCAGGGGATCTCCATGATCATTCAAGCCAGCAATTCAAGGCAGCAATATCCAAAGTCCAGATCAATGTCCATGTTGCCAAGCTCAATTCCAAAACTCAAAGATGAATTCAATATACAAGATGTCCAAAGAAGACTAGTGATTAATAAAGCAATTCAATATGCACGTTGCATTTCCATGAAGAGCGAGTCAAATTGATGTCTAACAATTATTAAGGCAATTCAACGTGTCAACACTCAACTTAATTATGCCTTATCAAGACTCATGACTCATCATCATGCAACATCAAGGGCAATGACTCATCAAGACAGGCAATGACTCAACATGGCACGCAATGACTCAGCGAGAAAAGTAATTATATAAGGCCATGACTTATAATCATCAACTGTAATGACTCGTCACTACAAAACAATTCAAGTCATCAGAACAATTATTCAAGCGTACTGTTCACGACAGCTTATCTAAAGACTGTTCAAGACAGCTCATCAAAGCAATTATTCAAGAATACTGTTCAAGAAGATAGCTCATCGGAGTAATTATTCAAGAATACTGTTCAAGAAGACAGCTCATCACAGTAATTATTCAAGAGTACTGTTCAAAAAGGACAATAATTCAAGAACAGTCTAAGGTTCATTATTATTTAGCACTGTTTCGCTCTTGACATGGTTCCACTCTAAGCTCAACACGAAGCAGCAATAATTCAAAATCGTCAGCAAAAGTTATCAACACGAGATTCAATCTTTATCGTCCACTTGTACACATTTAATTTCATCTTGTATTCTATAAATAGATACTCAATAGCGTTATATTAGGCATCGTGTAATTTGCAAGATCATAAAATCACTACAAGCCCTTCTCAACCTCCTCCTCCTCTCAAATAGCCTTCTCCATATCCCTTGTGCTCCATAACTAAGAGCTTCAATTCAAATCCTTGTATCAGTTTTATCAATTCAAATCAAAGTAAGTTTTTATTTATCTGGTCTGTTCATTTCAATTTCAGTTTTGTTATTTCTAATATCGTTTTAATTATCATTTCAAAATTATATTTTGCATAACATCAATTTGCTACTCCAGTCCCTTGCATTAATCCACATCTAGGCCTTAACTATTGCCTGCCTAGGTCGATCCTATCCGTCCTGCATTTGATATTAGCCTATGCATGTATTGAGTATTCTAAGATTGGTTTTTCAGTATTCTATGGCCTTTTCTAAATCATGGCGGTGGCACACTAGTTGATGGTAATCATGTAATCATTTTGTATAAAATTTTTTGACATCTGTTGAGGCAATATGATTGCGCAAGCTAATGTTTAATTCTTCTAGTTGTTGATTTATTTCTTGCAATTCCTTTTGATCATTATTGAGTCGTTTAATGGCATAAAGCCATTCTAATTTATACCAATATTTTAGATTATTACATACAGTTACATTAATTTGCTTTGTGATTGAGGTATTTTGTAATAAAGATAAATCATTTTGATAAACAGGAGTGAC
Source organism: Lophocereus schottii (assembly GCA_002740545.1). Classification (NCBI taxonomy): domain Eukaryota; kingdom Viridiplantae; phylum Streptophyta; class Magnoliopsida; order Caryophyllales; family Cactaceae; genus Lophocereus; species Lophocereus schottii. The sequence goes on from NCQV01064148.1 coordinate 6,998, forward strand.
AAATTTGAATGATATTATGATGCCCATAATTTTCGTATGAATACCGATTTGATCTACTTTAAATGGATAAATTTGAGCAATTAAAGGAGTCCTAAGAATACTTTCTTGACCTAAATCTCGTACTAAAATAAATGAATTTTTGAAAAAATAACCTTAGTTGCATATGTAAGCATTTGATAATTGATACTTAATTTGTAATGCCATGCCGTTAGCACTACGGAGTCGTTCTTTCGTCTTTTCATAATATATTGAGGGAATTAATTCTTCCTGTATACAATTTTGATCTGCACCACTATCTAAGAGTGTAATAGTATTGAGTTCAAAACTAATTTCAATTTTAAGAGTAATATGAATATACCATTTTTGAAAATTTATTTAGTTAATAGTTGAAATAAATTGCTAATCAGTAGAAGTATCATCTGTTTGAATGTTTGAAGAAGAAGGTTCGTTTTCTGTTAATGTTAATCTTGTTTCTAATTCAAGGTCTTTTGTCTGTAATGAACATAAATCTTTCTGTAAATTCTTAATTTGTTATTCTAATATATTAACCTCGCTTTTCAAGTCTTGAATATTAACTACCTTTAAAATATTTGGAATCTCACGTGTTTCAAATATTTTATTGATACTTACCTGATGTGGGGGTTTTAAAGAATCTTCTTTTATTAATATACTTTTGAGTTTTTACAAGGACTCTTTTTTCAATTCTGTATCTTGAATTTGTTTAATTAAATCTAATTAAAATTCTTTTTCATTATTGTTAGTGGTTATAACATTAATACACTTATAGCATAACTTGAGGACTCATTACCTAATGAATATTTACTTGAATCACTTTCTAATTTATTGACGTTATATTCTTTATAATCAAAGGAGGATGATGAATTTTCTAATTGACTAGGCGTATCTTTGAGTTCAAATAATGCAATTAATTTATCTTGAACATCTGGATGTTCTGCACATATTTCATTGAGTTTCTTTTTAACTTTACAATTTTTTACATAGTGACCTAATTACCACAATTATAACAAGTATTAGTATTATCGACTTTTTTTTCGGAGTAGTCTTTTTAGGACTTAAATTTTTGTAATTTGACTTTATTGTAGTATATTGTTTCTTCTTGTTAACTTGAGTATTTATTTGTTTTTTGATAGATGGAGCTCTAACTTTGGAAGGAAAAATGCTTCACAAAAAGAACCTAATTCTTTTCGTTTATCAGCTTTATCTGTTGAATATCTTGCTTGTAGTTTTGATTCATTACATAATGAAATTCCTTCTTTTTTAATAAAACTTAATAATTGACCAAACGTAATTTCTTCGAACAGAATTGGATCTTTACTGATGAGTTCACTTAATTTATTGAATATTCTTATAGAAAATAAAGATGGTAATTCTGAAATAAATTTTTCTTTCCAATAAGGTTGATGTCAGTCCTCTCTTTTCAATAGATACGTTAAAAATGTATCTTTATACCAATTGTAATCTTCGAGGTTTGGACATTTTAAATTTGTTAAAAGAATATCTGTTGCAGTAGTAATATCTTTTGGACTTTCAAGAAAATTAGTAACTATTGTATAAATTAATGTTTATATATTGTCGAGTTGTCCTTGAGAATTTGTATGAGTTCTAATTTTATTATGTTCCTGTTCTTGAATATAATTCTCCCACTAATTTTTAAGTATACCAGTGAATCCAGAGGTTAATAAATCAAAAGATTGTAAATCTGTTGCACGTTGAGTTGAATAGGCTGTATAAGCAATTAACATTTTTTGGAGTGTTATAAATATCTCATGGTCACTACGACCATCAATATTCCATTCATATATTGAATCACCAGCAAAGTTTCCAGTAATTATTATTTTAGCACTTTCAAGGCGAAAATCTAGAGGAGTTTGCTTGCAATAATATAGAATTTCGTTTTTATATATTTTATTAATGTTTTGAAACTCATCTTCTGATAGGGATAAATCTTTTTTTAAAATATTAACTGTATTGTTAATTGAGTTGTGGGTTGAAGTTTTCGCTTCTTTAAATTTTTCATCAATCATGGAAATTAAAGGAGTACTAGTATCTGGGAGTTTAATTTATTTGAACGTCTTATTTTGAATAAGGGTTTTACAATATCATCTAAGAAGCTTGGCTTATCTTTTTTAGTATCATTGATATCTAAATTTTCTAATTTTTCAGTTAATGAATCAATTTCTTGTTTTTTAACAATTGCTTCAAGTTGAGTAGACCATATTGACTTGTTGAGATACTATATGTAATACTTGATTTGTATAATTATTTTGATCGAGCCGTGGAATCAGCCACTGACAAAGTCAGGTTAGGCTGCCTACAATACACCCTTTGGGGTGCGGCCCTTCCCCGGACCCTGCGTGAACGCGGGATGCTCGTGCACTGGGCTGCCCTTTTTTTTTATTTTGATGATATACTTTTTTAATATCACTTAGAATTACTTGACTATTTTCCGTATCATTTCTACCTATTTTGAATGAAGTGGCTGGAATATTACCTTCACGAGTTTTTAAAATAATCTCTTCTAATGGAGGAATAAAAAAAGTAATTATTTGACAATTTTTCAGTGTCCATTTTTTAGCAAAATTAATATTAGTATTTATTTCTTTAACTTGGAATGGGTCTGGAAGATTATTATCAGAGGCAAACATAGCCCACCAATTAAAGAAAGTAACATTGACTTGGTGTCTTTCCATGGATGAACATCGTTCTTGCCTAATGAATGCTTGAGCATTTAAATCAAAGTGTGAAAGGAACCATTCTCTTTTAACCTTATTTCCTACTGTATTGAAATTTTAACGTAAGTAATCTTTATTGATTTCAGAGGGCTTTGAAATAACATTAATTGAAGAAAATGTGGTGGTTGCATAGTTGAGTAAGTTGGAGAACCTATTGATGAAGTAGCTTCATCTATTGACTCAGCTATTGGAGCTTTGTAATAAATTTTTTGAGTATCTTCAACTTGATTATCTTTTAAATAATCATAATTAGTAGACTTAGAAGGCATTGAATATGAAGTTCGAGAGAGTTCTATATTTTCTAAAGATTTTAAAGATAGACTATGTTCTTTACTTGAATTAAATCTTATTAGTGCTCTACCATCAGGCTCTTCTATTATTTGTTTAATTTTGTTTTGAGCAATATTTGTTTGTGGTCTAGTATTTTGAATAATAAATTCTTGAGGAATAGTAATTTCATTCAATTTTAATAACTTAGGAGTAAAGGTATTAATATTATCTAATTCAGCTTTTAATATATGGTTTCATCTAAAGTAGGTTTTAATAGACATTTTGGATTCAGTTGGGATGATAGTAATTTGAAATACACTATGTAAGTAATAGCAAAATTTCTTGAAAGCTCACGAAATTAAACCTTCACATCATTTTGGATATTAGGAAGATGGATATTTAACACTGAGTTATCCATAATCCAAGGGTCATTTAAACCTACCGAATAATTTGGACAACAATTAAAATATATGGGACCATTGCAAATATTAGTTTGAATCATGGCTAATAAAGAATCTTTGTAACATATTAATCTATTGTCTCTTAGGGCCATGAGTATAGGATAATCTAATCCTAATCTTGTTAAAGGTTTGAGTGCTACTCGTATCATGCCAAAATGAATGTATCGATATTTCTCTTGATATTTTTTAATAGCAACTTTTGAAAGTAATTTAATAGTTTGAAATTCTTCATCTAAACTAAATGTTTCTTCATGATCTTTTATTGATAAAGCACTATTGAAATGAAACTTTCTTATTTGATAAATTGTTTCTATCTTTTGTTTAGGAATTTTCCAATTAGACACATCAATTTGACAACTAACTTCCCTACTGTTAACCACATTTGAGTTCTTACTACTAGCTAAACTAAGACGATCTCTAACCTAAGAGGTCATCTGAGTTACATTTGAACACTTAGCTAGGAGTCACGCACATTCTACCGGGACTACTGGGACCACCCCACCGGGACCACATAACCACGGCTGACCAACGGACTTATTGGGGCTGACCAACAGCTAACCAATGCTAACAATGGTTAGACACTAACTAAGGGTACTAACTTAGCTCTGATACCAAGAGAGACAGGATCGACCTAGGCGGGCAATAGTTAAGGCTTAGATGTGGATTAATGCAGGGGAGCGGAGTAGCAAATTGATGTTATGCAAAATATAATTTTGAAACGATAATTAAAACGATATTGGAAATAACGAAACTGAAATTGAAATGAACAAAATAGATGAATAAAAACTTACTTTGATTTGAATTGATAAAACCGATACAAGGATTTGAATTGAAGCTCTTGGTTATGGAGTACAAGGGATATGGAGAAGGCTATTTGAGCAAAGGAGGAGGTTGCGAAGGGCTTGTGGTGATTTTATAATCTTACAAATTACACGATGCCTAATACAATGCTATTGAGTATCTATTTATAGAATACAATATGGAATTAAACGTGTACAAGTGGACGATAAAGATTGAATCTTGTGCTGATAACTTTTACCGATAATCTTGAATTGTTGCTGCTTCATGTTGAACTTGGACTGGAATCACGTCAAAAGTGAAACAGTGCTGAATAATAATGAACCTTGGACTATTCTTGAATTATTGTCCTTTTCGAACAGTATTCTGATGAGCTGTCTTCTTGAATAGTATTCTTGAATAATTACTCTGATGAGCTATCTTTTTGAACAGTGTTCTTGAATAATTGCTTTGATGAGTTGTCCCGAACAATGTTTAGATAAGTTATCGTGAACGGTACGCTTGAATAATTGTTCTGATGACCCGAACTGTTTTATAGTGATGAGTCATTGCATTTGATGATGATGAGTTATGGCTTTGCATAATTACTTGCCGTGTTGAGTCATTGCCTGTCTTGATGAGTCATTGCCCTTGATGTTGATATGTTGATGAGTCATGAGTCTTGATAAAGCATAATTGAGTTGAGTGTTGACACGTTGAATTGCCTTAGTAATTGTTAGACATCATTTTTGACTTGCTCTTCTTGGATATGCAACGTGGACGTTGAATTGTATCAGTAATTGCCAGTCTTCTTTGGACATCTTGTACGTTGAATTGATCTTTAATTTTTTGAATTGAACATGGCAACGTGGACATTGATCTGAACTTTTGAACTTGGATACTGCTGGCTTGAATGATCATCATGGAGATCCTGCAAAAGAAAAACTACGTAAAGAGATAATGGCCCTTACTTTTGCCAAAGGTTAAGACCTTTGCGGACTCTTTTCTTGTTTTCCTCTTTTTTCTTTTTTTTTTGGAATAACGAATAGGAGTAGAAAATCTACTCAATAGTCATAAGCAATACTTTTGAAACAAATTTAAAAATATTAGGTTCAAAAGTTGCCCAATATTTTGAAATAATTAATATACCCAGTGGGCATAATGATAAGAACTGGGTGATTGTTAACATCTTGAATAAGGGTTTGATAAGCTTTGATAAGTTTGAGATGATTATAAAATGATACTTTAGAGGAATTGTACCATTGTTGATAATCAATGAAGATAGCATTTTCATTGTATCGTGGCCCATAGAACAATGTATAGTAGAGTTCATGGTCACGAAGATAAAATAGGAGCGGTTCATGTGGAAAATTTGGTAGTTATAGGGAATTGGAGTCATTGAGTACTTGCAAGCCCGTGTCACTGTCGTTCATGGGGAGATTTGTATGGAAATGTTCTGATAGTTCAGAAGAAGGTATTTGAGTGGAAGATGAAGGATGCTGAATGAAGATCTGATGAAATTCTTTGGTGCGTGAAATTTGGGATTGATTTGGAACAGGGATTGCATAGGGAGGATGGGTTTGAGTATTCATGGTAAATGATGGAGAAGTTTGAATTGTTG
>NCQV01064156.1:0-14934 GCA_002740545.1 Lophocereus schottii
CATATATATATATATCTCTCCACACGTGTAGACGTGCGCTTGTTTACAACAATCTTTAATTTAGGTCAAGATGTATGTTTTTATGACTTCTTGACATCAAACTATTACAGCCTGTTTTGAAAGCTTTTGTATTTTAATAATGCTAGCTTAATATTTAATTTTGATACTTTTTGTTTTATTAATTTTTACGGTAACGTTATCTTAAAAAATATTAATTTAAGGTACGAGTTTAAAATATTGTATTTTGAGGTTTTATTCATTTTTGTTGAAAAACCTGATGTGCTATCTTAAAGGGTTTAATCTAACTAAGATTTTTTAAAAGAAAATTTACCATACTATATAAAAAAATAACTTTAATGTTTTATTGCTGAGAAGAGATTACATTTTGTAAGCGCTATATTAATCTTTGGTCCACCATTTATTTCGTCGTTGTTTAATTATGGGTTTTTAGAAAATTTTACTAGTTTTTTCTCATTAATTATTTTATTTCTTTATTGTTTTTGTTAATCAAGAATAAATTACAGGTGACCAAAAATTATCCATATTATAGTTGTTACAAAATCATTTTTTTGCACAAAGGTATAAAATTATTTTTATTAATATCACATGCAAATCATTCATAACTTACTTTTGTAGAAAAATTAATTTTACTAGTCATACATTATAGACTATCATAAATTAAATATACAGTTCAAAAATTATGCATATGACTTTTTAAAAATCCTAACATCTGCTTACAACGACCTTTACAATTTGCTTACAGTTTCTTGTATCTTATAGCTTGTTGCAGCTTTTATAACTCCTTACGATTTCTTATATTGTCGTACAGCTTATAGCTACTCTACATTGCAAAAGAATAGGGCCAAATCACATTATTAATGTCCAAACGGGTAAGGTAATTTCCACCAAACTGGAATTACGACAATTACCGTAACTCCCATGATATGCACCATACACTTGGCATGATTAAATATAAACTATTGATTTTTCTAATTATTTCTTAAAATTAAATTGATGTTTTTTAAAATGAATAAAATTAATTTATGAATGTTATGTTTGGAGCAGTAAAATAATTTTCACTCTTTCAATTGCAATACAAAATTAAAACAAATTATTTAAGTAATTTTAAAACCCTTCCCCTTCCCCCTTCCCCTTCTTCTTCCATGGCCGAAAACAATGGAGGCTGCAATACCGGCGTCGTCGACGAGGCTTGATGTTGTATCTCCAAAGGAGTTGTATGGCAATGTGTACTCTAGGAGAATTGGAGATTTCGTGATCTAGGGATCCTCTTTTAGGATAAAATCTTTTTATTTTCCTAGATTATTTATCATAATCTTATCGTATCTTTAGACTTATTTTTATATTCCTTTTTCCAGTTGTATTGACTCCTATATAAACCCCTCGTGCTTTGGGGAAAGACAAACTTGATCAATTGAATTATTGAGTTTTCGAAAGTTCTTGTGTGACTTCCTAGGTGTGGGAATTGCTCTTAGAGTGTCCTACATCAAGGCTACATTAACCGATCATTAGAGAGGCCCAAGCGGTGTCGTTGAGTAGTGTATCCGTCCCTCCTCTGACGTGCATTCCCATTTCCTCACCCACCCCGTGTGAACGTCGCTGTCATTTCCACTCATCAGCCACAGTTAAGGCGGGCGGCGACAACGTTTCGGATTCTTCGGCATATGGGTCGACATCCACTGATAGATGGGTCGACGTCCGCCAGCGGTATGGGTCAACGTTGCTATGTGAGGTTGGTTTCGTTGCTTTTCTATTCTGTGCATTATTGATCTTATCATTTAAACGGTAGTTGTAGGGAGGAGCAAAATAATTGCTCTGGTTAAGCTCTTAGTTGCGATGGATGAGGTCCAAGGTTTGAATCCACCTTACTTTGTTTTTGGGAATTTTTATTTCCATTTTTTTTAAAATTTGGCCACGCGAAATTTTATGTTATTTTTTGTTCCGAGCCATCATACTGACTTTTTACCCTTTAACCTAATCCATGCACTAGTATAAACATACTTTGTGATGAAAATATTAGCCACAATTCATTAGTTCGTCTAAATTGCATATTCATGTCTTTATCACAGGGATCCTTTCTGAAGCAAATACAACCATCATATTGAATTGGAGGCACACAAGGTAAGTTATTGAATTTTATTATTATGTTGAAAGTTAAATATTTTTATTATTCTATCTACAAATTATTTCACTTTGTATTCTACATTGTAGTCGATAAGTTTTCAAATAATAAATATATCGACTTGTATGTAATTAATTGGGTTCTTAAACGAAGATTTTATCTTTATGTTTTACAAATGTTATAATAAATTGTGTGTAATTTTGTGTTTGATTATATGGACTTATATGTAATTAATTTGGTTCTTACACATATTTTATCTCTATGTACTCAAAAATGTTATAATGAATTGTATGCAATTTTTTGCTTGATTATATGGACTTGTATGTAATCAATTGGGTTCTTAATCAAAGATTTTGTCTTTATGTTTTCACTAATGTTATATTAAATTTTATGTAATTTTTGTGTTTGATTATATTAACTTGTATGTAATAAGTGGATTCTTAAATAAAGATTTTCATTTTATGTTTTTACAAATGTTATAATTAATTGTATCTAATTTTTTAATTAGAATAAATATATTTGTGGTATGTCTTTCTTGGATTCACCTGATATTTTATTTTGACTTTTTTTTTTTAACTTGTAGAAATCAAAACAAAAGAATTCATGGGAGATGTGTAAGTATGTACGTGATAGCTCAGAACATTTGAGAAAGTATTTACCAAATTGCAATCAATTAAAAATTTATTGCTACCTCTACATTCCATAGTCATAGATCATTTTGTAAAAAGGAGGATACGTTAAAAGATGAAATTTGTATGAGTAATATAGAAATTTGAATCATGTAGAGATAACGATGTACCCATTATTACTCCTCCTCCTATTCCATATTTATTTGATGATCCTTTAGTAAAATTATCAAAACAACACTCAGAATCCCCTTACATAAAGTTCACTAGCTAGGACTTTGGCCGCCTAGATAATAAAACTTGTAAGCGAAGAAGGGGGCTTGCTAGCTAGTGAATATGATGACAACTCTCCAATTATCGATAGAATTTCCTGTAGCTCTAAAAAACCTATGTTTTAATTAATCAATAGTTTCCCGATGAGCTTGTCACCATACTGGACAGCCCAATTACTATAAATGAATTACTATATATGAAATAAAACTAAAACCTCATCCACACAAAGCACCAAAATAGTCAACACGTAAAAAAAGAGGTTGAAAAGTAAGGACATCACTTCGAGATGGCAGCCTAAAATTAGCATGCCATAACTTGACATTGGAGAAGCATCACATGTTGGATGAAGGCGGCGCGATTAAACTTCAATGAGAGACTTGCTATCAAAAAATGAAGATACGAGGGTACACCACTAGTATTTAATATTCTGTGCCTTATTCGAGAAAATAATAATAATTTTTAGTGTTGTTTTAATTTATATCCCCACTCATGATCTACAACTTAGCAAGTCATGTGGTGTAAATGAGCTAAATGAAATATTATTACAATATGGACCCTTGCGAATAGATGTTTTTGATGGTTTAGATTTGGATACTTTTGCCACAGACAAACACAAGCAGTCATCATTGGAAAACAAAGACACAATGGTATGAAATCAAGTAGTCATTGATATTTGTTTATTAATACATACTGTTGTTAATTTGAATTGTTGTTGATAATCCCTATCTCATCTGATGATCTGTACAACCTGTATGTGTCTAAAATCAATGTTGGAATCATGTAATTTATAAGAATACTATACCGAAAATCTTATGTATATATGTGTAGAAGGCCAAAAAAAAAAAACTATGACGAATCAAATGATGCCACGTGTAAAAAAAATGGACCAACCACAAAATGTCACGTGTCATGTTGACTTTGGTGGACCCGCTTGGTCAGAATTAAGAGCAGCCAATCAAAAGCCGCCACGTGTCATCGATAATGTAGAAATTAGTAATTATTTTTTTATTTTATAAGAAAATAATTACTGGGCCTAGGCCCAAAACCTGGCTCCAACCCTAGCCAACAGAGCCTATAAATAGGGGTTTTCTCCCTTCATTTGGATCATTCAGCATTTGGCAGAATTCAGAGCTCAGACAGCAAGGAGCGTCTAGCTATCAAGCAAGAAGGATCAAGACTTGCAGAGCCTCAAAAATCACAATTAGCCACTTACAGATCAGAACCAACAACCGTCTTCAGAGTTCTTCAGCTGGTTTGCATCAACCGAAATCAAGCACCAAGCCCTCGGAGTACTCAAGTCATCAGGAGATCGAATCAGAGGATTATTTTTTTTATTGTATCAAATTCAGATATTGTACCTATACACTATATCAATACAAAATCCAATTTGTTGCTGAATTTCTTGTCTAATTTATTTTAGGCGCGAAATTTGTGTTTACAAATTGTTGGCACGCTTGGTGGGACATTTCTGCCTCTCATCTCTTTCTCCAAAATACAAACTCTATGCTCCCTCGAAGACACCATGGCCCTTAAGAACGCTATCACCCAATCTTCAAGGAAATCTGTCCGATCTGCATCGCAAGGATCAACAACTGCTAGTGCTGCATCTGGTGGTATCATGACTAGAAGTATGACAAAACCTACTGGAGAACAATCAATTGTGGCTGCACCATCACAGTCACACAAGATCCAAAACCTTGACTCCAAGGTATCTGATAGAGTCAATCAAATCGTTTCGAATGTTCTGAAGCAAAAGTTTGTTGCTGGCTTCATCATGCCACAAATAATTCCATGTGGGATGGATGAACTCCAAACCCACACCAACCCTGCTTTTCAACCCTTCAATTTTGAAGATGATGGTTATTCAAGCAGTGATTCCTCTTTAGCATCATCAAAGGGATCACCTTCCTCGCATGCTGAAGCTGAATCCTCTGACACTGTCATCATGCCAGTTATGGTGACAAGGGCTACTAACTTCGAAGAACAATTGGCAAGCATGAAGGCTGCCTTGGATAGACTCTTTAAAGAGACTGCAGAAAAGGACGCTCAAATCAAACGCCAGAACGATCAGATTGTCGAGCTGATGAATAAATTGGAAAAGAAGTCCTCTGAAGCTTCCAACAAAGGTTTAGGCGCTGAAGACTCTGATAAAGAGTCCAGCCACAGTGAAGAATCTAATGACGAGCGCAAGGCAAGAAAGGACCGCTCTTTAGGCTCGATGTCTATTGAGCAGATTCAGAGCTTAATAGCAAATGCGGTCAAGGCTCAATTGGTATACAAAGCCTTATACGAAGAGGATTGATGCTCTTCGCATGCCACATGACTATCAGCCTCCCAAGTTCAACCAGTTCGATGGCAAGGGCAACCCCAAACAGCATATTGCCCACTTCATTGAGACGTGCAGTAATGCTGGCACAGAGGGGGACCAGCTGGTGAAGCAGTTTGTTCGTACTCTAAAAGGGATCGCATTCGACTGGTACATAGACTTGGAGCCAGAGTCCATTGACAGTTGGCAACAAATGGAGCAGGAGTTCCTGAATCGGTTCTACAGCACCCAACGTGTTGTTAGCATGACTGAGCTAACAAACACCAGACAATGGAAGGATGAGCCGGTTCTTGATTACATTAATTGCTGGAGGTCCCTAAGCCTTGAGTGCAAGGACCGTCTATCAGAAGTTTCAGCCATTGAAATGTGTGCTCAGGGTTTGGAGTGGGATTTACTATACGTGTTGCAGATGAGTAAGCCAAGGACCTTCTAGGAATTGGCAACGAAAGCTCATGATATGGAGATAACGATTGCAAGTCGTCGTGGCAAGTCTTCTTCCTCGTCTGACACTAGAAAGGACAAGGGTGAATTCAAGAAAAATCTTAAGTCCACTAAGTCCTCAAACAAAGAAGCCATGGTTGTTTCAACTTGGGAGCCAGTTCGAATCTCCGGAAAGCCCAAGTATGAAAACAAGAAGGGTGGATTCTCCAAGGATTCTGGATAGAAGCGTCCTACATTGAAGGAACTACAGGAGAAGAAATATCCGTTCCCTGACTCAGACTTGTCAGGAATGCTTGATGATCTCCTTGAAAATGGGGTTATCCAACTTTAAGAACCGAAACAGCCCGAAGAAGCTGGAAGGGTTACCGACCCAAAATACTGTCGGTATCACAGGGTGGTTAGTCACCCTCTCGAGAAATGCATTACGCTCAAGGAGCGTATTATGCACCTTGCCAGGGATGAGAAGATAATATTGGATTTGGACAATACTGTGGAAACAAATCATATCTCCACTCAGTTGGAGTGTTCCTAATCACCCTGGAAGCCAAAGCATACTCCACCTCATGGTAGGGTAAATACCGAATTGATTTCCTCCCTTGGAGAGAAATTAATTACAATTCAATTTGGAAGTTTGGAGCCTGTGGTGATTCCAATTGGTTCTAAAGGGCCCATGATAGAGACTGATCCTTTTATGGATGCCTTTGATAAAGTTGATGTTGATGAAGAGGGATGGACTCTTGTCACTCGCCGGAGGCCAAGGAAGCAAAGTCTAGCACAATCGCCACCTCTCCGCTGTAGGAAGAAACAAGGAAGAAAGAAGAGCCCTCGTCATTCAAAAGGAAAGAAGAAGTCCAAGGACGTCAAAAGGCACGAAACTCTGCCTACTGACCTCCTTGAGCAGGAGTCGCTTGTCCCCATCACACTCAAAGAGTTTTTCCTAACAGGCTTCTTTGAGAAAATTACGGTCAACATGACCTCATGTTTTGAGCTCGAAGAAGATGAAGATGAAGGAAGTGACAGACAAGGGGAGTCCCCTAGAGTAGCTAATAAGACCTTAACTATCTTGGAGGCTATGCCAGCTCGCATGGGTTGGGGGCAAATCTTTTGTTTGCCTAACGAGATGTGCCAACATGTTGTTGCTGCCTTACAACACCCAGAACTTTACGCTGATAAAATCAGGGATGTGGGAGCATCAACAGAAGGCCCTATTCAGTGTGCCTCTTGCAACACCGCAGTCAGTTTCACTGACGATGATTTTTTGTTGGGATCCAACCCTCGCAATCGTCCTTTGTTTGTAACTGGTCACATTAGGGAGCAGAAGGTCAGGAGCATTCTCGTAGATGGAGGATCAGCCGTCAACATTATGCCCAAGTCTACAGTGGACGACTTAGGCATCGCAGTGGAAGAATTGTCTAAGAGCCGAACGATGATTTAGGGCTTTAACCTTGAAGGCTAGCATGCAATCGGCATGATTCGCATTGAACTAATAATGGGAGATTTGATGACATCCTCCATCTTTCATGTAATCGATGCTAGGACTTCCTACAGATTGTTACTCGGATGACCATGGGTTCATGAGCATGGGGTAGTGGATTCCACTTTACATCAATGCCTTAAGTATACCGTGATGAAGAGAAGAAAATAAATGGAGACGTTAAGCCATTCACTAAGGCTGAGTCCCATTTCGCAGATGCAAGGTTCTTTGAAGAAGTTGCTGCACCTAAAGAAACCATGTCGTCAACCATTTCTTCTACAGGCAAAGGTGTCGCAAAAAAGGCCCCTCGAGCAACAAAAGATGATGCTCTTAAGCAGGAGCTTGAGAAACAAGCAAGCAAGTTAGGTAGCACCACTTCTTGTGTTAAGCACGTCGCTAAACAAGCTGCTGTTTCACAGGATCAGTGCCACCAATCTTAAGGTACATACCTAAGTCTCGCTGTAAGGAGGGAGAATCGCGCTTTAGCGAGTGTACAAGCAAAAGCGTCGAGACCGAAGCTACCAAAAAGGATGATGGAGCTAGCATAATCACCTTAAAAGGAAGTGCAATAGTTCCAGCGCTTAAGATGTGGTAGACTAAGGTGAGTAGGCCCCCTCTTTCCGGGTTTGTCGTTTCTTCTAAAGAAGGCGGCGACTTGCCAAGCGCACGGACTAAGGAAGGATTCGACCCTAATGCGTACAAGCTTATGGAGAGGGTTGGTTGCAACTTTCAAAATCCAGCTGCTTTAGGAAAGGTTGTCGAAGCCAAGCCTCATGGCCTTACTGAAACTCAAAAGAAGATTCAAGAGCAGGGAGGTTTAACAGCAGTCTCTAAAGTTGGACTAGGTTTCACGCCACCACGGCCAGTCAGAATCTCCGGGCGACGAAGAGACAAGAAGTTAGTGATTCAACACATCTCAGCTGAAGAAGTAGATGTGAGTAAAGAGGAAAATGCTTCACCCAACCCAAAGCCCTCTGTGTTTGATAGGCTACAATCATCCACTTCTAAAAAACATCTGTTAGTATTCGCTCGTATAGGGAAAGGGAAAGATCACAAATGCTCTGTTTTCAACAGAATCAAAAATGATCCTCAGCCAAAGCCTTTGGTTTTTGCCAGAATAGGAGCTGGTGAAAAGTCCTGAAACTCACAAGTTCAGCACGAGAAAAGCTCTGCATTCATCCGCTTGGGAATGATAAATAAAGTTCAAAGCTCAATCCCTTCTCGTATGAAACGTTTCTCTAGTCTAGATGTTAAGACAGACGGTTCATTAAGAGTAAAGAGATGTACTGTGGCTTTCACAGGTCAACGAAAAAACTCTGGCTCTAACGAGGAAGCGGAGGAAGAAGAAGTTATTTCTTCCAATCATATCACAATCCACGAATGTGATGCCTCAGACTCAGAGATAAAGTTGGCAAAAACTCCCAAGACTTTCTAAGATGGGGGTCAGGCTACAGTTAATGATCTGAAAGAGCTGAATCTTGGAACCAATGAAGAGGCTCACCCTATCTACATAAGTTCATCACTTACACTCGAAGAGGAAAAGAAGTACTTGGAACTCCTGTCAGAGTACAAGGATGTATTTGCCTGGAGCTATGAAGAAATGCCTGGGTTGGACCCAAAGGTTGCAGTTCATCGCTTGTCTATCAAAAGGGGCATTTCACCTAAGAAACAACCTCAGCGACGTTTTCACCCAGAATTGGTACCGAAAATTGAAAAGGAAGTCAACAAACTCATAGAGACGGAATTCATTAGCGAGGTCAAATACCCAACATGGATTGCAAACATCGTGCCTGTCAGGAAGAAAATGAGCAACTTCGTATTTGTGTGGACTTCCGGGATCTCAACGATTCTTGTCCAAAAGATGATTTTCCGCTGCCTGTCACAGAACTCATTATCGACTCAACTACAGGGCATGAAGCGTTGTCATTCATGGATTGCACCGCAGGATACAATCAGATTCTGATGGTGCCAGAAGATCATGAGGCCACAGCTTGCCGCACACCTAAAGGCATTTTTTGCTATAAGCCGATGCCCTTCGGACTTAAGAATACAGGAGCAACTTACCAAAGGGCAATGCAAACAATTTTCGACTATATGCTTCACAAAAAAGTTGAATGCTACGTCGATGATTTGGTAGTCAAGTCTAAAAAGAAGGAGGACCACATACAAGATCTTCGTTTGATCTTTGAATGATTACGGAGATGTCAATGGAAGATGAACCAGCTCAAGTGCGCATTTGGTGTCTCATCCAGAAAATTCTTGGGCTTCATCGTTCACCACCGGGGAATCGAGATTGACCAATCGAAGATCAAGGCAATTCAAGAGATGCCTGAGCCGAAGAATCTCAGAGAGCTTCGTGGACTTCAAGGTCGCTTAGCATATATCCGAATATTCATCTCAAATCTTGCAGGAGGTTGCCACCCCTTTAGCCACCTCATGAAAAAGGGAGCACCGTTTGAATGGGACAACTCATGTCGAGCGGCTTTCAAGAAAATAAAGGAATATTTGTCCCGTCCTCTGGTATTAGGGGCATCCATCCCTGCCAAGCCTCTTCGACTGTACATTGTAGCTCAGGAAAAACCCCTAGGAGCATTATGCGTATGAGGAAGGGAAGGAAGTCGCCCTGTACTACTTAAGTCGTACGTTGGTCGGCGCTGAGTTGAAGTACTTCCCTATTGAAAAGATGTGCTTGTCACTTATCTTTGTCATCCAGAAACTAAAGCATTACATGCAGGCCTATATAGTGCAAGTGATCTCCAAAGCTAATCCCATCAGGTGCATCTTGTCTAGGTCAATCTTAAATGGGCGACTAGAAAAATGGGCGGTCATCTTAAAATAGTACGACCTTGTCTATGTACCCCAAAAAGGGGTTAAGGGGCAAGCGTTGGCAGATTTCTTGGCAGATCATCCCATTCCTGATGATTGGGAGCTAAATGATGATTTGCTAGGAGAAGGCATCTTCTACATCGATATCCTCCCTCTCTTGGAAATGTATTTCAATGGCGCAGCTAGATGTGATGGCGCTGGTGTAGGAGTGGGCTTCGTTTCCCCCGAAAAGCACATTCTTCCGTATTCATTTGTGCTCACTCAGTTATGCTCTAATAATGTGGCGGAGTACCAAGCGCTTAACTTAGGCCTTGAAATGGCTATTGAGATGGGGATCACAGTTAGTCATTAATCAACTACTTGATAAATACGAGGTCAAGAAAGAAGACCTTGTCCCGTATCACAGGCAAGCACTACACCTGCTAAATAAGTTGGACATGGTCAAGTTAGTGCATGTGCCAAGGAGTGCCAACAAGATGGCTGATGCACTAGCAAGCCTCGCAGCCACTTTGGCACCGAGGGTAGAAGGAGAAATGACTATTCCAGTATGTAACCGTTGGGTTGTTCCGCTGGATGATGAAGACTCGGAGGAAGACGGCAATACGATCTGTGTTCTTGAAACGGATATAGAAGACTGGCGTCAACCAATAATTGAGTACTTAGAGTATGGAAAACTGCCTAGTGACCCAAGGCATAAGACATAAATACAACGGAGGGCTTCAAGCTTCCTTTACTACAACGAGACGCTTTATCAACGCTACCCTCTTGGTCTTTGGTTACGATGCTTGGACGTGGAAGAAGTAAAGCAAGCAATGACGGAAGCTCATTCAAGTGTGTGTGGAGCACACCAATCAGGGCCTAGGTTACATGATCGCATTAAAAGGATGGGCTACTACTTGCCCACTATGATACAAGATTGCATAAATTATGCAAAGAGGTGCGAGGCTCGCCAGTTCCATACTAACTTCATACATCAACCTCCCGAACCTCTCCACCCAACAGTTGCATCTTGGCCATTTTAGGCATGGGGGCTCGATGTCGTAGGACCAATCACGCCCAAATCGTCTGCTGGTCACTCCTACATCCTAGCTGCCACTGATTACTTCTCTAAATGGGCGGAAGCAATTCCACTAAGAGAGGTCAAAAAAGAAAATGTGGTAGACTTCATAAGGGCACACATTATCTATCGGTATGGTGTGCTGAGGTACATTATCACCGATAACGGTAAGCCTTTCTTTAACAGCCTGATGATAAGTCTGTGCGAGAAGTTTAAGTTTTCTCAACATAAGTCTTCCATGTACAATGCCCCCGTAAATGGCCTGGCGGAAGCCTTTAACAAAACACTTTGCAACTTACTCAAAAAGGTTGTCGTAAAGTCTAAACGGGATTGGCATGAGAGACTAGGGGAAGCTCTTTGGGTATATCGAACAACGTACAAAACGCCAACACAGTCGACCCCATTCGCCTTGGTGTATGGAGTTGAAGTCGTTCTACCGTTGGAGCTTTAAATCCCATCACTCTGCATCGCCATACAGGAAGGTTTGACGGAAGACGAAAATCACAGGCTTCCTTAGTTGAGTTGGAGGCCCTTGATGAGAGGAGACTTCAGGCGCAACAAAAGCTAGAATGCAACCAAGCCTGTTTATCAAGAGTGTTCAACAAAAAGGTTCGGCCACGCTCGTTCCAAGTGGGAGACCAGGTCCTGGCAGTAAGAAGACCGATCATCGTTTTTCACAAATCTGAAAGCAAATTCACCTCCAAGTGGGATGGTCCTTATGTAGTTAGAGAAGTTTACACAAATGGAACGTACAAGATAGTTGGTGCTGATGGAGTACACGTAGGACCCATAAACGGCAAGTTCTTGAAGCGTTATTATCCTTGAAATAGAATTAATGTTGTAAAGCTCCTAAGTAAGAGCCTAAACTGCTCATTCTTTCAAGTTAAATTCCTTTGTATTACTCCTGGCCCGTAAGAGTCTAAACTGTGAACGGCAAAACAAAAAAAATAAAAAATGTTATGTTCTTGAACTACGTATGGCTTGCTCCTTTAGGGCATTACATTCTCTTTAGATACATAGGCAACTTTGGTATATTTCTTAAGTACAGCTGTTATAAATAAAGAAGGGATGAATAAATTGTGTTAGTGCATTGGTTTTGTTCATTGGATACAGCTACATATTATTGCGTAAACTCAAATTGAAAGATTCATCTTATTGCAATATATCAAAACCAATTATAATAAAACCATACTGAGTTCAAAAGAAGTAACAAGTTGTAAAGTTCCCGAAAAAAAAAATCTAGAACAAATCCACCGTATATGGTCTAGGCATCTAGTGCGCCTAAAAGCTCTTAGGCACGTTTCCTCACTGCTTCAACTTGATCCATTTCTTCAGCGGTAACTAGAGGCGCAGTATCTAAATCAGCAACCTCTTTCTCAAGAAGAGACACACCATCTTTGGCTTTCTTCAATAAAGTTTCAGTCTCTACTAATTTGTCTTGCAATTTCAGCTCATCCGCCTTTGCTCGCTCAAGATTTGCCTCAAGTAGCTTCCTTCGCTTATGAGCTTGGGCGACAGCAGTAGTTGTCTCATCAAACTGTGCACCGACCTTTTCCATTGAAGCTCGTGCCTCCTCAAGTTTGTCTAATAAGGCCGCCCGCTTGCTTAGCACATCTTTAGTAGGAGTCTGATCTTCTAATTGGGCTTTCAATTTTAGGTACTGTCTGACTTCGTTCAAGTATGCCTCGACACTATTCTTCAGCCCCAAATAATCTGCCTAAAACGATGATAACGTTTCATATATTCGCCCAGCTTCCTGGTGGATATTTCCCAGGTCACCTTCTGTCTTTGGGATGAACTTTTTCAACTGTTGCTGAAAACGCTACTTCATACTCAAGGCCAAATCATTAAACACGCCAGAAGTAATTCTCCCAGGGAAGTAGGTTGCAACAGAAGGAGTAGGGGATTCACAGCGCTCTGCTTGTTTCACTGGTGATGGCATTATGCTAACAGAATCGTCCTCAGTTGACTTGGCAGCAGGCACAGTCAAGGTGGCTTCACTGTCTTTGTCACCAAATACGGCCTTAAGTCTGTCTCCGATTTCGGCAGTATATCCCTACATTAGAAGGAGGGTTAAGTAAAAAAAAAAAAGGAAGGAAAAGGGGGCAAGACAACAAGATGCACCTCACTTTGCTTTGTTTTCCGATTTTAGTGAGCTCGTCGCACCGTTAGACTTGTTCTTGGAGTTAGGCAGCTTGGTTGCAACATCTGGTTTGCTTTTCAAGCCTGACAAATTCTTCGCTCCACTAATAGAAGACCTAATACCCAAACCTCTCAAAGCTTCAATCTTCTCTTTACCAGGCGAACAACTTCTACTTTTCTGAGGAGATGTGTTTGCTCCTAACGAGAAACTATCCCCTCCTTCTTTTCTAAGCTCATCTAGAGATAGGGCATGTTCATTACGCTGCTGCATGATTGGCTTATGTGCATTTGCTTTACCAGATGTGACAATTAAGGCGGATGCATCATCAGCAACTCTCACTTTAGAAGCTCTTCGTGGTTGCACCGTCTCGCCTCTAGGATATTTAGGCCCTTGAGAGAAAAGGTCGCCTCACGAAGAACGCCACCAATTAGCGTATGCAATAGTAACTAGCGTAGACTTCTTGTCAGGAGGAGCAGGAATTGTCACGCTGGACCTTGCTATATGTTCTGTAAGGTTAAACCAATAGCGAGCTATGTCTTGTAAAACACCCTCTCGATCATTCATCCGTGGCTCATTTAGTTCATCTTGATAGAAGCCAAATTATCGCCCAAACTTACAAGGGAAGTATGGTTCAATAACAATTGTTCTTCCTTGTTGCAATGTCAAACCAGAGCGGAGGCAAATCAAATATGCTTTCCAGCTTGAGGATAAATTTTGGGTGTCAATCAAGGTGATCGATGTATCCTTCACAAGAGCATTAGAATACATGATAGAGGGATCCTTGCATTTCAATAACTCCCGAGCTTCTTGTATGTCAGGAGTCCAATTCATCTTTTCACCAGAGAACCTCACCATTTTAGGATGATCGTGCCGATGATAGGGATGATCAAAATAAGTTGGGAAGTAAGTCCCTAACCAACCATAAACTTATTGAATGGGGAAGATTACTCCCAACTTATTCAGGCACCGAGCCGTGGAAATTCTATACAATCCCCGATAAATGCTAGCCAAAGCAGGAATTGCGAGGTTTAGATATTCCCTGCAAGCTAGTTTGCTTGCAGCTACGAACACAGTTGGGCGAATAAGGCACACTACTTCAGTTGGTAGCACAAATGAGCATAACCAACAGGAAATAAGGGCAGTAGCGTAAGTCTCTTCGATTAGGGTCTCAAGAATGTTGAGCGTCACAAAAGGGTCCTTCTCTCTCTTCGTTCACCCTGTGCGAGGACCAATCATACCAGATGTACATGATGTGCTTGTTGGAGCTTTAACTCGCTTTCTGTTGTCACGACTGGGAGGCGGTGTGTAAATCTACCTCCCTCGAAACCAGAAGCATATCCATTTGGTAGCAGAAAGTTGAACAATGTCATGAACATCTTGGCATAGTCTGTGGAATGCAGAAAAGAGGAACGTGCAGGTCACTGGAATATGATTATCTCCACGTCCTGCGAAAAGGAGTTCTCTGGCGGACGGAATGACTTCTCCGTAGTAAGCACTGTCAGCTGGAAGTCCACCTATAGTCCATAAATTCCATAAGGAGATTGACATATCACCACTCTCGGTGCAAAAGGTGTTGGTAATATGGCACCACAGTTCGCAGAATGCTTTGAAGATGGTGAGACTCATGT